>JAFELO010000049.1:1225550-1253423 GCA_017140195.1 Eumaeus atala | reverse complement strand
ATATGAAAAATTGCTTTTGTTTCTCAGAGAGAAAAATGCTTAGATTTCATTCTTGAAATACATTCTATTTAAGATATAATATTGAAAATATGGTCATATAGAGAAGTCATCAACGGTTTTCTATATACTGGACTGCACTGCACAAACAAAAGAACATAAAATTAAAAGATAAAACTAAGCTCAAAGTAGAGCAACATTTGGTACGATGATCGCGGTAAGTGGCTGGGATTTTTATTTTTTCAATATGTTTAGGTAGCCGGATTCTCCCCTCGCCGCCACAATTTCCTCTTGACGGAAACCCTCAATCTAATGATACGCCTGTGTTAAAAAACACAAGGAAATTTAATAACGCCCTCCCGTAGACTTAGAGAAAACAAAGAAAATTTAATTTCCACGATTCCCACACGCTCAATAACGTCGTGAAGTTACACCCCAAGTTCACGTGGAAATTAAAAAAAAAACAACGCATAAAGCTATTTTCATTATATTAATACGCAAAGAAAATGATTTTTTGCCACATCAAGTGTGGATCGTTTTGGAAAGGGAAGGAAGAGTTTTCTTTTACTGGAGAGCGCACCAGAAATATTAAATATTATTGTCTGATATGATTATGTGGCTAAGTGACTACTGACTTCCATCGTTGTTGGCTCACGCAACTTGATCTCTCCGCTGGACTGGCTGGGCCATCTCCCCCCACAAGACGATATCACAGCCGGCGTGCTCGTGCTCCCCCCCCCCCTCTCTGTTTGCGTGTTGCTTTATGTGTATAATCTTTTAATTAGAGTAAGTTGTCCCTACCACTTAATATTTTTTATATAAGGGGATCAACGAGCAGCCGGAGCCAATTGATGATTACCGAGGCGCATAGACGTCTGCATAATGTGGGTGTGTTGTCCCGTCTTTGATCAAGTGGCCCATCGGAAACTCACAATTGTACTGCATGAGACTGATAGCATTTGTGTTCCGGTGTTCAGCTCTAACTTTGCTGTGCTATCTGTCACTTTGCGGCAGCATCATGTGAGCGAGAGGTAGCTCCCGTTTGTGCGGGCCCAATTCCGCTGCAGTGCAGCATGGAACTATTTATTACCACCGATAACTAATTGAGTTTAGTCCAATGTTTAATTATTAAGTATCAAATCCTTATTATACAAATATTCTACTGTTATCCAATTATAACTAAATATAACTATAGAGGTTGGAATGCAATGCGTGTTAAGATAAATTTCAATGTATATGCAATATACATATTTGCTTTAAAACCATACATTAAAATTAATTTAAGAAATATGTGTAAGACAGTTTATTACAGTAATTGCTTTTTTTTTTAAACACGGTAGCCTAGAGTCTGTGTGTTAGGGGGAATGCCACTCAACAGTTGTGATGTGTGTTATAAACAGTCCTCATACTAAATGGCTGTTGTAAAACAACCGAAACAAATAAAGCTTAAGTCGCAATATTCCCCGCTTGCAGTTTTAATGTAACACAAAAAGTAATAAAAACTTAGCGGAACGAGAGTGAAAAATCAACATATCACGCAAAAGGACGTTTGCCGTACTGTAATTAAAATGCTAACACATTTCAAACGTAAGCAAATTAGTTCCGCACCTAATGATCCAACAAAGAGGTTTAAATCTTTTTTAAATGTGTTTCCTGGGCAAACAGGAGGTAAAAAATATTTGCATAAGCTCACCCATATGCAAATCTGGCCCGAACGTGGAAAGGCGGTGAAAATTGTATCAAATTGCTCCAACGACATGCTCTTTGCCGCCAATTTGTCAAGCGAACAATAATTATTTGAAGCCCCCTCCTGTGGAATTAGCTTCATGGCTTCATGTGGAATTTTAAGTTATATGGAAAGATTACCTTAACGATTATGGTGTTACGTGAGCTGGTGTAAAATTTATGTTAACATAATGACGCTAAATTGAGTGCAGATGTGTTTCATTTCTCAGGGATATTATTGAGACTGAATAGTACAAAGTTTTAGAGAGGTAAGTAATTGCAATGGATTATTTTGTTTTAATGTCTGTTACACGCATAGGAAAGTTGGACATTTTCCCATGAGCGTTATTTCACACAGCTATATTGGTTGGAACCCTATCCCTATCTTATACATCCTTAACTATAAAGTTATAGATGAAGGAAATTATAAACAATTACATTTTATTTAATAACATGTTACGTATTATAATTCATGTTAAATGACGTAGGTACTGTAGCCGTTTTACCAAAAGTTCGCTAAAAAAACCATTGAGCTATTTTTACCATGTTACTGATGGGTAAGTACAAACCTGAACATTAATCAATTTTATAGTGTATTAATAGATGTTTTATTATAAGTATTTATGTAATGTTAAGTGATCCTACGAGGTATTCTCCTAAATGATAAGGATTGATTAACACTCTAGGCCCAGCTTAATCTAAGTGTGCCTTTATTGAGTCCATTTTCGTTACGTTTACTCACATTATTTCTTTCATAATAAACATTTTATCTCCCAATCGTAAGGTTTAAATCGCTTCGATTAACTCTTGCAAAATTGACGGCAAAAAAACAGGACCCTTTCACCATAAAATGTAATAAAAACCTCAATCGGTGTGTTCCCACGCCTTTCAATAAAAACAAACTGCAAATCGTCAAACGAAAAGCCTCGAATTAAGCCCACCACCATCAGGGCTCAGGGCCCGTCCCATCTGAAAAATGTTATACGCCACCTGTGGAACGTAATCGTATGCGTTTATCTGTGCGGCCCGTGCACTGGACATGTGTACATGGATGTAGAGACAACCCTTACGACTTATACATTTTACTGTGCAATTCGTAATATTTCGTAATAATTCGATACGATGATTTAGTTTTGCTTCATTCCCTCCTGGCTCATAGCTTACTGACATGATTACATCTTGTAAATTGATAACTAGCTGCATGTACGGATAAGTAGTACTTCATGGTAACGTTCCGAGTTGTAGAAACGTTTCGAGCGGGTGAAGATGTATACATCGCGCGATGCGTTCACATGTCATTTAAAGAATCGGTGTCACGAAAAAATTATATCACCAGTAAGCCGACTAACAGATACCCAGTTCTTTTTTTACATTTTAGTTATTATTGCCACAGGCTAAATATTGGGAAGAGTGTAGTAAAAAAATGTGTTTAGTGAAGCAGGGAATAGGCGGCACTGGCGCTAACATATGTCTAACAATAGGCCAATCAATAAATTAAATGGCAAAATAAACATACCTTTTATTAGTTCTTTTAAAGTATAAGAAATTAGTATAATACGTACATGAAATATATACTGTACAATCATAATTATAAATTAATAATCCAAACAGGTAATTAAAAAGGTAATTAAAAATCCAAACAGCTTTGTATATGAAAGTTGATATTCAATGTAGAATAGAATATTTGTGTGGCAGAAGTTCTACTACTTGTCATTTATTAAATAAAATAATAATAACTTAATCTGAAAGACTTTACTTATTTAAGAAATATAGAGCAGCAGAGTTGGTTAAGAAATATAATATCCTCCTACACATAGGAAATGTATACGGCAATAAATAAAATGTACAGGTAATTATTTACTTTATTTCTATTTCATTATGAATTTGAATAACTTTTCAAATATTATGCCTATTTTTTATAACTTAAACAACCTAAAATATAAAAACAAAAAAGCGCTTCCAGGCATGTATGTCCACGACGAGGCGTGCATCCGATTAATTCCAGGCCGATAGGCCGGATTTATGCGGCGTTCAGGCAATTATCATTCATGCACTGGTCGTTCACCGGTCACTCGCTCCCGTTCCCCGTCCCACCCTGGCACAGTCCTGGTACGTGCCCACTCAATTAACACGCCCATACCCGATTGCTTCTACAGATTTATAGACTGCTCACGTGGTTTTAACACGATTTTTATAAACTTGATAAAGGACGATATTTCGCACCGTGTGCAGATTATGGCTGATAAAAAGGTGGTAAGATTACCTACAACCTTCATCTAACCTTTCATCACTTTATTTGATTGTGGGAAAAGGGGGTACAGAATACCTAGTATCCCATATTCCCCTTTTTCCAGCTAAAGTGATGTCGTCTATTCTCCATGCTGCTGATTGTAGATTACAGGGTGTGAAATCGTAATCTTTATTCTATTCCTCAGAAGTAGGTAATCAATCGACGCAAGCTGGGATGAAATCGTAAGAGTTCCTTGTTCCCCGCCTGGCAGTGATAATGATGTTATGTCTGCTGTGGATATGTCACAAAAAGGTTCAGTCATCAGAACACAACTTCCTTCAATACCAAAACCGATTTTCATGAATTCAGAAATTGTTTATTTAGTGTATAAATATACGCAAACATTATAAAACACGACCAAAACCATATAACAAAAATAATACAAAAACGCAATCTACAAAGATCTGTACGAATGAATTTTTAGCTAAATATAAAATAAAGTAAAAAGCTCAATCTCAATACTTCACATGCATTCTCAAAAAACGAGCATGCAATTAAAATAAAAAGCGAACATCGCACGAGTACTTATACGCAATGTTCGCGTTCTTAACTCGCTCGAAAGCCCTTCATTCCGTCATGTTGAACCTTGGATGACACGAGTCGTGATCATACACAACCCTTCCAACCGGCTACAAATCTTGCCACAGCTTCTTTATATCGGCAGCAGACGATCCTTTAACCCGTAATGGGCAGGTTAGAGAGCGGACCGTCGTAAAGTGTCCCGCGCGAACCCTTACGAATTTCACGAACTATTTCCCGGACTAGCCCCCGTTCGTTTTTTGTCGACTTTATTGTCCGGATTTGCGCTACCTTTATCGTTATTATGTCCGCCTCACTACATAAAGGACCCTCACTATTAAGACCTCATAACCGTGGGAAAAAATTTAACGACCGCAAGATTCTTGAGCATATCTTTGTTATATTTACTGTGAGCTTTTGTTCGAGACTTTGTGCACATGGGAAGTTTAAGCAGGTTGTTTTTGTTGTTTTAAGTTGTTTTTCTAACGTTTTAAGCGGGACATGAAACATATTTTAGTCAAAGCCTAGGAATATAAATTTGAATCCCGTAAAATATTATCGAACGTCGTGGCTATTTTTGAGAGTAGCATCTTCTAACATACAGAAAGACAGATATCCTAAGGCATTTTTAGTGATAAAAATCTTGAAAAGCCATACGACGTTACCAAAAATTGTGTGTCCCCATAAAAAGTGACGAAAAGATGTAAATACAGATAGATAAAAGAACAGAGAAAGAGCACCAATTAGCGTCCACGTATACAATTGTATTTACAGCTGTTGAAACTCAAGCGTTCAAGCGTCTAGTTCGCAGGTGACTGCGGTTAAGACAGCGGGCAGTGTACACAAGCTCGAGGAAGGCGTTACAGGTGTTTGCTAAGAGCCCTCACGTAAACAGTTTGCGCTTCCTTTGCTCTCGTACTCCTTTCCTGTTGGTACACTTGTCAGATATGTACTGTGAATGGATGGAGCGTATTTGAATGTAACTGTATAGAAACATGAAGAAGAGTGGAACAATAGTGGTGTAGAGGTGAATAGTTTTGTTATTTGAAAAGTAATTTTTATAAGTTACCAACTCACAGTCACTACATTTGGAAAGTATATTTTAAAGTACACAGATATTGTTCCTATTATCATAGTTGGTTCTTGTGTAGTGCACTACGTAGACGAACGCTATACTTGGCTGCGTACCACTACCGCGGTACCACACGCAATTCAGTGGCAAAGTGTGGGGAGGGGGACCGCTTCTCCCTTTTCAGTCCCAAAAATAATTACTATAGCGTACACACAACCCGGTACATCTCTTCCCATTTAAGATTATAGGCCCTGATAAAGATAAGCCCCCTATCGTCTCCCTAAACCTGAAGACACCGAAGTCTTCGCTAGTCAGTCGATCTGTTGAGGCTGGACAAATAGCGCCGCCAACCAGTAGTAGGTCCCTCCGAAAAAAAAACAAAACCTGTGGTACCGAATATGCTATACGGATTTTAAATTCTGATTGTTCTATTATTTTTGAGGTAGAGGTAACTAATAACATGATTGCCCGTTGGCAGTGCTAACACTTATAAAGGATACGCTGAGCTCTCGACTCTCCTATATACTGCTGGGTGCTTACACAAATTTTGATGAAACTTGTGTTGTCCACCAAGTCGAAACGTACCTGAAAAAAAATTTAGAAAATCATCTCGTATTTTTTAATAACGCGAAATTGTCCTTAAAAGTCTGAATATACAAATATATTATAATACTGACGATTTTTTTAATCAGGCACTCATTGGGACTATTAAATGTGTCGCCGCAGACAGTTAGCCGTCACCGTTAACCCGTGAGGCACGTTGCCAATGCACGTGTCTCATAATACACGTCTGTACACCACTGAAGTTTTCACTTCATTTACTTATTCTAAACAATCATAGATTTATTCATTTTTTGTTGGTCCGATTTGTAAGTGTTCTACTAGACAAGATTTTCTAATTATATTTTACACTATGGAGACTATCCTCACAAAATGACGGAGGTCATTACCGTCTGAGCCCAGTGTGCCCCGGCCTGCAAACTGCTGCGGTCGGTACACCTCGCCTCAGACACGGCTCGGTCAAGCCTTTTGACGCGACCTGAGCTTTGATATCGCACCTATAAACAACCGCAAACGCTCAAACCCGGACTATGAAATAAATGTACACAAATATTTACACCCTAGTCTGGGTATGAGAAAGATTTAGGGACGGTTTCGTGATTGACTATTAAAGTGTCAAGTAACTATTGAATACTAAATTCTTAATTACCGCATAAATGGTTTTTGTCGATATAACATTTGCGGACTTTGCACACCATGTCAGCCCCATACCAAATATCGTAGGAAGTTCTGTTAGAGGTACTAGAGAACGGAAATATATTTAAAAAATATGATACACTTAAATTTTTATTATACAAATACTTATTATACACATATATGGCATCATGACGAGGGCGGAATAACATTCATGACCTGGGCCCGAACCCGCACTTGTTAGCTGAACTGAGCCAACGGTATCAATTGCTTCTAACGGAACATATTGATAGGGATGTTAATAAACACATGTGAAACTGTCCCTTAACATTTGTTTTTCTAATTTTATATGTTTACTGCCGATGTGAAGACGATGCGGAGCGGCACAACACGGCAAGTTTGTGTAGGACGTTGGTTTATGAAATTTGTGATGGTACCGTTTCACTGTAGCTTTGATGTCGAACTTCAGGTAGACTAATCGAGACAGATTAATAACCTTCGCTCTAGCGATGCAGATGTTTACAGTCTCAAATCATTTACCGTCCGGTGTCCCGATCGTTTTGGCTCTGCAATAAAAAAAGTATCAAATTATGTCCAAAGTTGCTCGGTTCGGAGCGCGATTTTTTCAGAAAATATGCGATGCGCTGGCGGCGTGTTGCATATTACATGAGACCGAGCCGAACGGATCTCTTCAATATTTCACCGTGGGAAAATCCCTGAGATGTTTATCGGTGTTTTTATCTAAACATATTTTTAAAATTTTACCACTTTTATATTTCACTTCACTTTTATTTTTCCTTTTCTTTGTGATCAGAAAAGTTTACATTCAACGTGTACTGAGATAGGGAATTGTAAGTATTTCTTCATTGCGTGAATCTCATGCCAAGAATAAATCTGTATAGAGATTTTGTGTTTAATTTGTAAATGGTATTGTGCTTTTCGTATATAAAAGCGACTAACTGATTAATCATAAAAAATATTAGAAACTACAACAACAAGGTAGGTTCCTTTTCGGGTGCGGACATGCGCTAAGAACGAATTTTATGAAACTCGGCATTGCATTTTGGAGGGTTATGTATGCTGGTCGAACCGTGTGGGGCTGCTATTTATATACAAATAGATGCTGTCTAACGAATCAGGCCGTGTTATCTGCTCTAGTGGAGCAATACCTGTCGAAAGCACAAAAAGAAGTCACCGTAAAGATAGAAATGTTACATAACATAACTCCTTCAATAATGCTTGTGACGAAATCATTAGGTATGTCAGCCCTAGCTACGAAATGACACCAGCGTAACGTTGGACTAAAATATTAAAAAAAGAAGTAAAATCTGTATCTTCAAATATATGATTAAGTAACTCCATTAAAATAGTTCTTATATCATTCGCGTAAGCTTAATAAATCATGACATATTATATTAATTTAAAAACATTATATGTGTCCAGTAGCTATGTCAAATTATAAAGCACTTATTTATGGATATCTCTGCTGGAACATTAAATCGCGACTCGTAACCCAATGAATATACGACCGTAATAAATTATAATACGAATAAGTATAGATGTTACTTCACGCGTTGTTTAGCTCATTATTTTAAAAGCACGTGTACGCCCTTAAAATTACATTCGAAACAGTCCAACTTTCCCATAAGAGCCCATTATTTACGAAGCCACCGTACCATTAAGATTCTCCACATATCTTCCAAATGGTAATTAGGGACCGCCATTTTATCTCGCAACTCTTCGCGATTAGAACTCACGTGCTCGCTGAAACAAGTGCGCGCCAAGTTTCGTTTCTCTACGAAATTAATTCGGATGGAAGATATTGGGCCGCGTTACCTCCTTCCGCGCCATTTATTGCTCGTGTGGTATCGGTGAAGGGGTAAAGAATATCAAGATGTACCGGCGCCCGCCGGAAGGCCCGCAAATGAGCTCCGACTTATCTCTGCTAATGCCGAGGGTTAATTTCGGGTTCCATATCGCAATCTTAATATCGACAACATTCGTGAAGATGTCTAGACAAAAGGAAAATATGTTAGCGTGCGCGAAATGAATGCGGCGCTCCGCAAACACGCTCGGGGTGTATATTAGGAAATGAAATTAAGTTTCAAGTGCAATCTCCTCATTGCATATTGTGAGACTACATTGTTAGCCGTCTATTTGAATTCCCGCCGTATGATCTATGGCAGATGGCCGCGGGCGCTACAGATACCGCGGGAAACTTGGACGGCTCATATTTTCATTTCCATTTCATGTTATGGTGTAAGTGCACTTGTCGATTATAATATTCTTTTTGCTAACAGAGAATACGAATTATGTAAAGTTTTATAGGGCACAGTGAAACACACGATTTCTCTGGCCTTTTTCATTACAATTCTTTCTATTTTGTTTGGTTTGTGACATGCGGTTATCAAATCAGTTAACAAACATCTTTCGGGGACAAAACATTTACTTCTCTCCCTTTTTCGTAAGAGGAAGTGTCTGCGTTGCTGCCGAATTGGGCCGATGCGACCGGGGAGGTGCATCTCGCTCATGACACCGCCGTAAAGTGACAGCTACGTCGTGTTTCGTACGGTTTGTGAGTGGCTGGCCATTGGAGAGGAGGAGGAAAGGAGGTCAACGCATTTGCAAGACAATAATGCGGATATCTATGTGCGTCGGTTGAATCAAATTACAATCTGTTGTGTGTAATAATACTTCATTTTATCTACTAATATTTTAAAGAGGAATCATTCGATTGTTCTTTCATTTGTTTCTTCGCATTGACCTAGCTCCGTAACTTTTGGCAAGACTTAAAAAAATCTCTTATCATTGGAATCTTACATTATCCCTGGTGAACATATGCTGTTTAATATTTTCTAAAACGTTATAGATCATTATGAAAACATCGATAATGTAACTGTAGGTGCGAAAAATATATCCAAATAAATCCTTACACCGCAGCTACATAATTTATTGACATAGGCCCCTAGGCAGTTCCGACAGACGTTGTTCTGTCATAAATTGAATTACTTATTTGTCATATGGTGACGTCATAGATTTAGAAAAGTATTTTCACAAGTCAATGGGTAACGTGTAACGTTTAGTTAGCCGAATTTAAAATTTGTTACATTTGTACTTTTGTAAGTCAATTTATATTTGCCATATTCTGTGAAATATACATGCGAAGAATACGGACTGCTATTAACATGATAGATACTTTTGATTCCGATAAAAGTGATGGTTTCATTGCGTCTTATTTTATGCGGATGAAACCGCCGGAGATATAGAACTGCTGTTAAGATCAGCCTTGAAAAGGTACGAGTTATATTTGGAATTGTGTGAGAGACAAATACACATTGCATGTTAAAATACTTAGTTCGTTGGGTATGTGAACGTAAGCGCTTGTCTCGATCGCGTAATGATAGTATGTGTATCCACGCGGTAGTCTTATCTGTAGTCTCAGACTAGTTTATGCCCGCGACTTCTGCTCATTTTGGTTTTTTTTCTTAATAATATTTATTTTTCCGCAGATTTTATTTCAAATTGTAACGAAACCTGTTCACGAGTTTAACTATACATACATAGATAACTAGACATACTTTCACATGATAAATTCTTTAGTAAGAGGTATTGGTATGATGTATTGCACCCAAATTTAGCCGGAACGACCGGGCATACACATGAATTGCCGTAAAGTGGCAGCTGTGCTATTGCCTGAGTTTTTTTTATAGAACAGAGGCAAACGAGCAGCCTGAGCCTTTTTACGACTACCAGGTTGAGTTCCTTCACGCACCTTTCCCCCAATGGGCCACAAACCGCATGAAACGCGACAATGAAGATGTCACTTTACGGCGGTATTATGTGGGCGAGAGGTACTTCCCCGGTCGTGCCGGCACAATTCCGTTGCATAGGAGTATGTAGTGTCATGTACTATACATGACACGACCCCCCTCTTCCTAAAGTTTCTAGTAAACTATTGATATTGTATTGTGTTTATTGTTAGAACTGGCAGTGGTCCCATACCTTTTACTGTTTATCATTGCTGATGTCCTCAAATCTAGTACGGTCAAACAAAGATGCAATTAAAATTCTAATGTAATAAAATAATCAATTTTTTACATTTTTGTCAGATGAGTGACAAGAGCCACAATGCAACAGGTTTGTAAAGTAAACGTGTTTGTGTATATATACATTTGTAGTAACATATCAGAGTGAGTCAATTAATACTAAAAAATAAACAGAAATTATGTCGGGTTGGTGGCCGTCCCCTATAACCGGTCATGGTTGTCAAAAATAACAATGACACCTCTTATCTGACGGTATTCTATTGTACATTGCATAGTTTCTCCCAAATGCACCAAAAGTGGTATAATTTTGACAACCCTAAACGCTTCACCTAAAACTCCAAACACTTTCACTTCCTAAGGTTGGACCCATAGCATCCTGTTTCACCCGCATACTCCATTTCTATTTGTCATAGTGTGGTAGCATACACCTGGTAACCTCCCTTCGGCAAAAGGGCTATCAGGCACCGAATGAATTTTACAAGTCGCGTCAGTAGTTCCTGAGCTTAGCGTGTTCAAGTAAACTTTTTTTTCAGTTATATAATATTATCTGTATAATTTGTAAGACAATGGCATTATTGCAATAAGCAGGCGGTGAACAAAGGCAACGCTATCAGTGGCTGGATGCAGCGGAGCTGCGGCGCGGGACGATAGCAGTGAGTTATAGCGCAGATAAACTGCGGGGTTGGGCAAATAATAATAATTTGCAAGAATGCAAAGAATAGGTTATGTTTTACCGGGTGTTGTTTGTGCTTACGAACATTTCATCGAGACATAGACACACACTTGTCCTTTTAAGAAGCTAAAACAAGGTAAAACTGCAACAATATAGACACTTATAACGACCTTTTATATCTACGGTAGGTTGTCGCTACTAGTAAATATCTATTATACTTAAATGTCATGTCTATGTCCAGTAGAGGACGTCAGGCTAACGATGATGATAAAATCACAGAACAGACACTTCTCTATTCTGTGATTTAAGTACTATATAAATAAATACCAAAAATTACGTAAAAAATACTAAGGATAAAGTATGGGTTGTTGAAATTGAGGTGTCTTACAAATCAAAATGTAAATTAGACAATTTATAATTAGCATAAATGACACTTAATCCGATGCATGTTATTAAACCCTCTAAGTCTAAAATCAGTTAAGAAATATGTTAAGTGCTTGTTTTTCTCATGCCCCGTCACCAAATCGAACCCAGACTAATCAGTGCCAGACTTATCTCCTAACTACTTCGCTGTTACTACCTTAAATCCCGAGACACAAAGACATTCGCATTCAAGCAGAAACTCTTAATGAATTTTATAATACCCCGACGTATTTCCACAAACTGTATATACTTGAGCTTTATTACTATGAACATGTTCCTTACATTAGGAGCACAGTAAAATAGCCGCCAAAAACGGTCTCATTTTCCACTCCAGTGCTGCGGCTAATATTGTCTCGCTCCTGAAATATGCAGCCTTACCTGCGGCAGCCGGCGAACGTACTGTAATTGTTGAATATACTGCATCGTTTAATCCGGGCTACATCCTCTGGAATGTTCCTGCAGCCAAGATTTGCAACCAGTCTCAGACTTGGCCCCGGGCCTGGTACGTAATACCCCACTTAACATTTCTCGGTTCCTTAACCCGCGAACTCGCTAAAATTGAATGTGGAACACGAATACTTTTTTAAAGTTACACCCCAAAACCTCCTTCGACAAAACTCAGCGCAAACAGCCGGCAGGCGTCGTAGGTGAAATTGCAAAAATGTAAAAGAGCTAATGTTTGCTCACCTTAAACCCCTTCTCGACCCCTGCGTGACGAGCCGGATAAAAGGCTTTAATACACCCTCATCCCTTATTACGAAACTTGAAAAAGACAACAATATAGATCCAATGTGTCGCGGGCTGGCAATCATACTCGCATCAAAGGTGGCACGCCGGCGAGCTAGCCAAGTGTGGAAGAGCCTTTATGAGTCGTTTTGAGCTCTGTGTCGAGTCAAAGGGCCACGCGTTATGAGATCTGAAACAATATGAAACGTTACAATCCCGTTTTCTCCGTATGAGCAAATGCTATTTGAATGCTTAATGAGCTCCTAGCTGTGCAGTCGAGTGTGAACAGCTCATGTACTGCCTCACAACACATTTCGATCTACGTTTAGTTATGGCCGAATGAAAGTTATAAGATATACTCTCATACGGTCATCAATGCCTAAGATTAATTAATTATATCATTATTCACTCGCTGAAGGGCTCAATGAACGCCTATAATTTTATAGACCCTTGTAAATTGCTCTGCTGTCGGAGCTACACGATTATAAAATGTGCTTCGTCACCACTCGGTTGGCCAGTGTAAGGATATTGAATCTCTTTGTGGCAGACAGATCCAAGTCATCCCCATATTCGGATATACGGTTCATCCTACGCAGTCATCTTAGGACAGATACTGCGATGTCATACGTTAAAATTTGTAATTGAAGAAAGATTTAAATCAAACTCGAAGCAAATCATCCAACTACATATTTAATTCATACTCCTCCACACTATACAGCGTCCTTCATACCATATTGACTGTAGCACATGAAGCAGTCATTACCGCCCTTCAAAAAACTCACTCGGTTACTTTGCAAGTCAAAACTCCTTTACGCATACCGTTTCCCGTCACACTGTGAGTGCCCTGATGGCAAAGGATGTGGGTGAGAGAACATCTTAAAGGATTAATTTTCTCTTTTTTTGAGATGGAATTTTTATTTCTCGTTTATTGATTTTTAAATTCTTTTTTTTTTTCTTATCAGATCATCATAATTGAAGTGAACCGTTTTTCTTTCTATCAATTATTTCGACGTCATAATAGTCTATTACAATATGATATAATTGTGAAATATATTTATTTTATCTATTATCGTCTCGAAGACATATAATGCCTGCGCTAATTTGAAGTAACTTTATTACAGGCACTAAAGTAATGAAAATTAATTCAAGATCTTATGAATATTGATATCACGAGAAAATTGCAAACAAAGACATAGGAAATGCTTTTGTAAATAAAAAACGAATCATAAAGTTAACAGCTTAGAATTTTTACGTGCTATTCCATGATAAAATATGACCTATTATAATAAAACTATTAAAAATGACGTATTTTATCGCAGTTTCTTTAAGTCGGGAGTGAAGCCTCGAGATTTATACTTAAATTAACCGCGATAAAACCCGTTAAAGTTGTTTTATTATAATGTATAACACTCGCGTAAATCTTAGAAATATATCTAATTAAATTTGAATGAATTAAATGATAATGACGCAACCCTGCCTTTTTTTTACAATATAAATGGAGGATATGGTCTCTTAATCCTTTGTTGTCATATGATTTAATGATAAAAATTCCTTTAATTATGGGGCAAAAATGAAGGTGCGATATACTTTGGGTGTGGAATAATGATCTCTGCTCATGACGGTCGGGTCGTAGGGTAGTCGTGGGTGTGATTTATATCGGCGTAAATGTCAGGCCTTGCACAGGTGTATCTTACTGGCGTGCTATATACCTTACCCAGTGCTTATAGTTTCTATTTTAGCAAACAGGCTTACTTATAATTTACACATTTTAAATTCTAAAAATGTATTTGAATTTGATGATATGTTTTATACAATAGGGGGGCTAACGAACAATCGAAGCCTTTTTGCATCTACCTACGCCGATGAACACACAAATTACTGTGCCAATGCGTTGCCCACCTTCGCCCCATTCCCAATGGGTACTCAAAATAGCACGAAACGCATTACCTGTGCGAGACTCAAACGTTTGGCCACATGCACAACTTATCCGTCCTATTTTACCACTGCACCAATAATCGTCATTATTACGTTACCGATGACGGTTATTGTTTACGCGTTGGCAAAGTATGACGTCACACGTTGCAAAATGAAGCGCACCGCACGTGAGATGTAATTACGCAATTACGTTCGACAGTCACCCTTAGTGTGTATTGTTTACGCGTTGGCAAAGTATGACGTCAGCTGCTGATTACGTCACGATCATTTATTTTCAAAGAGCCTCTACATCTTCTCTGCCGGGGCAGTTACAGCCTGAATCCAACTATTTCAAATACTCTCTTCGCTCAAAAATACCTTCGAAAATAAAATCATAGTAATACATAGATTATCTTAAAGTTATAAAATATATTAAATATATTTGCGATGTCTAGTACCTGTGACACTATTCCTTACGGTACTTACCGCTAGACTAAGCTAACGTGATGTGATAAGTTGACAAATATTATTATTATTATTATTATCAGCTGACTATTATAACCAGACATAAATTCCTAATGAACCATAAGATAAAAGATATTTTAAACGAATGCAGGTAGGTGTAAAATGAAAATAAATTTGGTTGCGACACACGAAAATTCCAGCCTGCACCTCGCTAACGAGCCTGCCCATCCGCCGCAGCCGTTAAGGCGACGTGCTCGCATCACGTGCTGTACGCGTCGCAGTAGCGTAAACGCGGCCCCGCAAATTGACATTCAATCAGTGTTGCGGTATTGTTCCTCTATCAATTGTAAAGGCGCTCACACACTATGAGCGAACGAAATCACAGATTTATTCCTTTTTTGGGCTGAAACTATTTTTTAACCGTAATAATTTTACATTCAATGAAACGAAACTTTTCATAACAAATACATATAATGTATTGTTTATCTCATATGACATATACATATACATCATATATCTTTACATAATAATAATATATCTTATCTTTCCTTCTTTTATTATTTATCTTTATTGCTAAATGACTGGATTTGCAGTAAGAGCTATTCATTAAGTTAAGTACAGAAACTGAGGAATAAAGTTCTAAAACCTATACATATTATGAAACAACGTCCCCAGAACTGTATGTCTGTATGTGATCGATTTGTTGCGATATCTTCCGAGCGGATTTAGACTCATGGATAGAATGATTGCCGGGGAAGGTTTTACTGTATAATTTGTTAAGTAATCCGGCCCTTGTAATTCAGGAGCGAAGCCGGCGTGGATCATTGGTTTGTAATAGAAATTGACAAGAGTTGGACCTTCATCACGCACTAAAATGCTGGCGTCAATGCTACCAAATATGCAATTGGGGTATTTTTGGACAGGCGATTAGATTTGTTCATGCAATGCCTACCGGTGCCATGGTATCGTTCACCTTCGCGTCTCGTACTCAAGCACCTATCTCGCATGAATTATGTCATCAGACATGCAGGCTCATGGTGATATAATTTCAGGTAGTTTAGCAATAGTTTCGTGTGACATATTTTCATGCCGCAAATTCAGCGGCAGACATTCCGCCGCCCTCGCAACATTAACGCAGCGGCAACGTGATAATCGGACTAGTCACAACATGTCGCCGTAAATTGACATTCAATCAGTGTCGCAACATTGTTTCCCTATCAATCCTTATTGGCAGCGGGAGCACGCGCGCCCGATATGCCGCCATCAAAACGCAATTTGTTTATGAAAATTTATTGTATTCGCCATTACCGGATTCTTTTCCTGTGGGAGCGACCCGCGGAACCAAATCACCTTATTCAATTCCCTTTTTGCATACATCACACGAGCGAAGGGGAACATCTTTGTCTGAACATGTGAATCGCGTTTGAGACCCGTGTTCTCTTCTTATTAGTCGCGATTGAGTATTCGTTACAAGACCGCCTTCAGGGTGTACACGCGGAGTTTTAAAATATTTTCACCGTGCGTTCCAATATTTTATATTTATTTTTAACGGCGTGCATGCAAATCTATCTAAAGTACCTATATACATTGGACTGTACTGGCAATCGACTAAAGTGTTTTTGAACATTGTTTTTCTTATCTGTTTTTATACTCAAACGTAATTAAATAAATAACATTGAATCTGTTTTCACAAATACGTATGTGGATGTAAGAGCTAATTACTTTAATAGCCGAAAGGGCTTAGATTGGCATGAAGTGACGCTTTAACTCTTTTGCACTCACTTTCTCTTTTGGCAGAGAAACTTTTAGGAAGTAGTATTGTCATGCTTGCAAAGGAGGATGTAGTGCCATACTTATGTGGGTGACACTACATCCTCCTATGCAACGGATTTGGGTTGGCACGAAGGGGAGGTACCTCTCGCTCACATAATACCGATGTAAAGTGACATCTTCAGTGTCGCGTTTCGTGCGGTTCGTGAGTATCCGGTGACACATTGGGGGGAGGGGGGGGTTTGAGAAAGGCAATGTATCGGCATAGTAATTATGTGAGTGTTCATAGGTGTCGGTATTCGTAAAAAGGCTCCGATTTCTCGTTTCCCCCCTGGTTTATATTTAAAAAAAAACAGCGAGTTGAACACACATACTTATAAAACTGTAGAATCAGTTTAAAAAGATTGAACCAGGAACACCATAAGTGTTACAGAAACGGTTGTGTAATGGACTCAAAGTGTAGCACTTGATGGGAATTTCACAGTCGTCAGGGTGTTTCTGAATCCACGATTAGTTTGGCGTTTATAACATCAAATATGATAATGGTTCGTAAACTCAATGTATACTTTACGTAATGAACAAATATCAATAATAAAGTTTAGCATTTGTAGTGTATTTTATAAATATTGAGATCACTTAAGGATGTTGATTAGTAAACTAAATGTATTTATTGTGTATTAATAAGTAAATTTCAATCATATTTTATATTTACAATATCATACATTGAAATCCTTGTTAGAAAATTCCACACAAACTTATTCTCGAACAGAAGACAAATATAAATTTAACATCATCGTCATCATGATTGTCAGCCCTTATCGGTCCACAGCTGGGCACAGGCCTCTCTCAATGAACGCCAAGACGACCGATCTCCTGCTACTCGCATCCATCCCGGACCGGCTACTGCACGGAGAACGTCTTCCCACCTGGTGAACGGTCGACCAACACTTCGTTTTCCTAAACGCGGCCTCCACTCCAGAACCTTACTGGCCCATCTGCCATCTGCTCTTCTGAGTGTGTGACCAGCCCATCGCCGTTTCAGCAAGCCTATTCGTCGCGTGTTAGAAGAAAATAATAATTATTAAAATATTTTTAGCTTTTCTTTCCAACCCTTCGCTCGCATGATGCTCGCATCTGCAAGGTAACAGCTACTCTGCCGTTTGTGATATTCCGGTGGCCCAGTGCAGGAGGCAGAGAAAAGGAGGGCTACATTAAGTAGTCTATGAACGTCGGCAACTAACAAAAGACTCCAACAGTTCTATAAAAATTATGTTTGTGAGTGCGTCGGGTGCAACACAAAACCTTGTAATGTTGATTAATTGCCGAAGCATGTACGACGCGATATTCAAATCGCGACTTAAGTCGATGACAAATCACCCGATTCCCAATTCCAAATTCCGCGAATATCATTTTTCAGTGGCATTAACGAGACGCACATGCGAGATTTCCTCGCCCTTCTGTTTCATGGGTATCGAGGAAAGAATTGTCGCGCGGATCGTCGCATATATCACTGTTAATAGGGCGGAGAGAACACTACTTGTGCCTAATGCGACATGCTGGCGTGTACATATGAATTCTCAACACTGGATTCTCAATGGCATTAAATTTGTGGGTAACCCGAGCCAAGTTCAGGCGCCGGATTCAACCGCTGTATGTATATTAATTCGATTTACACTCGTACTTGTTGCAAGCTGGTGATTCACTTTACTTACTGCATTCGTTGAAGAGAAATTCTTTAAAATTTATATCATTTGATGTACAATTGAATGTAAATAAGTTAAGACAAGCGTTTGGATTGACAACAACAAGAAACGAAGTGTTTGTCGACCGTACACCAGGTGTGAACACGATCTCCGTGCAGTGCTGGTCCGGGATGGATGCGAGTAACAGGAGGTCGGTCGTCTTGGAGTTCATGGGAAGAGGATAATCTCCAGCAGTCGACCGATAAGGGCTGATAATGATGATGATGAAGCGTTTGGATGATATTCGTCCTATCCCCTCGTTATTTTTTATTTGTATCATCATGGTTCCATCAAGTAGTAGTAAGCAATGCAGCACAATGCTACCTGCGGCATGCTGCATTGCAGCGGAATTGGGCCGGAAGGACAGGAGGGCTACGTCTCACTCACACGATACCGGCTAAAAGCGGCATATTCGTTGCCGCGTTTCGAGCGCCTTGTGAGTAGATGGTGGCTCATTGGGGAGTAGGACGATGGGAGGTCAATGCATTGGCACAGTGATTATGTGAATGTTTATGTGCGTGGGTAGTCGTGAAGTCTCCCATGCGCCCCTATTCTATGAAAAAAAAGTTATAACTTAAAAAATCAAATGTCGTCTATTACGAACATAGTAGATCTAAAATTGCTGCCCTTATTTTGATTCTCCGCGTTACCCTAGCGTTGTGGTTGTTGGGTTTTCCTGTAAATATTATTAGCAATTGGTCCAAAGTTTTCAATGAATCTCATTTATTGTTTCTCTGTTTCTTTGTAATATTCGAATACGGCGATGACCCACTTATTTGCAGAGCTCGTCATTAAATGTGCTACTAGTTATTTATTTTTTTTAAGAATTAAAGTCTAGACTTCATTATCTATTCACTAGAATATTGAAAATTGATGTTCTAAATTCAACAATGGAACAGCCTTAAAATCATCTCCATACCCTGCAACTACTTAAGATAATTAACTTCGTCCGAACTTCTCGGAGAATATCCATTTACGTGCACGCTTTTTTTAAAAGCCCTTTATGGTTGTGTGAGTTACGAGGTTTTCATATTTAAGAAGGCACATAAAAATTAGCTTTTCACGAGTACGGGTGCTAAAAGCCCGCCCACCGTAATTTCGCCATCGTTGAAGACATCGCCTCACGTATTTACCGCTGCCGTTCGTTTTTACGGAGTCCCATTGAGTTGTGTTCACGGCGCCGTCGACAGTTTACTGCCTGTTACAACGGTGGCGTTAATATGTTGTTGGTTTATGTTATTGTGTTACAGAACAGTGGGAGCCGCGACGGAATGACACCATTCCCATAGAACGAGGTTCTTTATTACATTGCAGGCAAATGGTTCTAACAAATGCCAATGGGCCACTGCGAGAGAGTTACTTATGATTTCGTCTTTCATATGTTGAATTCTATAATTATCGGGTTATTTACATCATTAGTATAAATCTATAGTTTTAAATGGATCATTCTGGTGAAAAGCAAATACATATCCAATTCGTATATAATATTTCTCATGAATAAGGAACAGGTAGGCATTAGAAAAAAACTTCTATTCGTCCTAATCGTTGGACATTGTCGAAACGTTAAACTTAATCATAGATTAGACATCATAGAATTATCGACTCGTCATAAAGTTTTACCAACTTGGTAAATAACCAAACTATACCAAAAATTATTACGAGTTAGTAACTTGCCATCACATGCCCCCTGCTACAAAAATACGCTCTAGCGTACATCCCGCCGACTCGTATATTCAGACTAACCGCATCCCAGAGAATTACTTTCCATTAAAACAGACGAATCTCGTCACCCTTGTGACACAGATTATGATAATACGTGTATTTTAACTAGTCTCAGCACACGTACGCGCTCGAGGCCCGATAAAAAGCCTGTTATATTTCCAACGTGTGATTATGTAAAAGAATTCCGCGACGTTAGCATGCGAGTCGTTAAGATGGGAGGCGGGAAGATTTGCATCGCAGGCGAGTCTTAACACTGCATTATAATATTATAGGGGTTTACTGAAATGAATGTACGTGGCGTAGTATTTTCTAGAAGGTATTCTTTAAGAGACTTTGCAGCCGTGGTAGCAAACAGCTTAGTCATAACCACAGCAAATTTACTGGCTGTGAGTTAAATTGGTTGCTACACAATAATCACAACCGTTTTTTAGTTCATCCTTACTATACTATATCCTTACTATACAGTTATGGTAAATTAAAATTAACGCGCCCAGGTTAAATTTCATTGACATCGACATGAAATGGCACTTCATCATCATCAACAACATATTCATTCATGAACAGGAGCTTAGCTAAGCATTTTCCGACGCTTAATGCATTTACGTATGTAAGGCCTGCCTGTCCCGTTAGGGAACTGACGTGAAGATGTGTTCTCGTTGTAGTTGTTGTTGTTGTTGTTGTTGTATGTAAGGCCTGCCTGTCCCGTTAGGGAACTGACGTGAAGATGTGTTCTCGTTGTTGTTGTTGTTGTATATAAGGCCTGCCTGTCCCGTTAGGGAACTGACGTGAGGATGTGTTCTCGTTGTTGTTGTTGTTGTATATAAGGTCTGTCAGAAAAATGCCACAAACTTGAAACGATAACACAATTGTCAGTTATGTTTACCTACCTTTAACGTAATTATTTATGTAACAATAACAGCAAAGTTCATTAGATCTATCCATCAGCAAAACAGATAAATGATCATAATATCAATTCGAAAATATTTAAAAATAAGAATCATAAAGAGGAAGCACAATAAGATAAAAAAAAATATCCTTCAATTTTATGATGCAGCTAACGGCTGCCCGTCAAGTTAATAACGAAACAAATTGTAGACGGAATCGCCGTACGACACTCGCACAATTAATCAAAACATTACGGCATCAAAAAAATTAACGAATAATCCCACCCAGTGGCTCGTTATTCAAATCTCCCAAAAGTAAAAGATATAGATATAAGTCTGCAATAACCCATTTAGGAGGATAAGAAAAAGGGTTGCCAGTCATTAGCATATAATGACAGTAATTAAAATACACAAATAGAGCCATAAAGGAGGCCCAGTGAAGGGTGTCTTCATCATCCGCTGAATTTATACATGGCAAATATTTTCACTGCGGCTCAGCGAAGACGCCGAATTAAGAACGGCATTGTTTAATTTATTAATTAATGGAACTGACGTCACGCTAATTATAAATAAAACTTCAAGTGTACAACTTTTGAAAAATACTCAGGTGACGATGGAAAAGTCTTGAAAGCAACTTATAAAATATCAAAGAAAGAAAGAAAATGGTTTTATTAATCACAATAAATGCACATGAAATAATCATAGAAGTACTATGGAATTTACATAGAAGTTGTGAAAATTGGTTGAGGCGCTCCATGAGGGAGGCCTACGTCCAACAGGGGACTACAACAGGCTTATTTATTAATTCACTTACTCATTCTGAAAATTAGGTATATATTGTTAGCATATACCGTTCTCCCCGTGATGACCTACGGGGCCGAAACGTGGTCTATTAATTTAGGACTGGTCCATAACTTTGCGGTAGTTCAACGGGCTATTGAACGTGCTATGTAGGGTGTTTCTCTGTCCGACAAAATTGGCATCGTAGATAAGGCAGAGGACTAAGGTATCCGATATTACACGACGAATAGGCTCGCTGAAGTGGCAATGGGCTGGTCACACCCTCAGAAGAACATGGCAGATGGGCCGGTAAGGTTTTAAAGTGGAGGCCGCGCTTAGGAAAATGAACTGTTGGTCGACCGTTCACCAGATGGGAAGACGACATTCGTAGCCAGTAGCCGGTCCGGGATCGTCTTGGCGTCCATTGAGACAGGCCAATGTCCAGCAGTGTACCGATAAGGGCTGATAATGATTATGTCACGTGACATTAGTCCAAAATGTTTCAGTTCACTTTCAAGTACCTACTTGCTTTATATAATGAAATAGAATAAAGACTTCAGTGTTCTGTTGTATTACATATTACGGGCATATATTTTTCTTTACAACGAGCAATCATCGTCACCAAATCTCCAAATAATTACATCAGAGATTTATAAAAAAATGAGTTTGACATTGTACAGAGCTGATACAACAAATTAGGAAGGCAAATACAATATGAGCAGCATGGATCTGTATGTCCTTTTGCATCAGTACGCTACGTATATATCGAAGACTTAGGCTTTCACTGGCATCCAAAGTAGGACTAGTGAAGATGTAGTGATATAGAGGCATAGTGATAGTACATGCGAGGAAGAGATAGTGCCATGTAAAGTATTTCAAGATGTAACTACACCTCTGATATAAAAAGTTAATTAATCAAGACTGGCGATGGACGGTAAAACCCTGTCTGACCAACTTTCCTGCTCGGCATTATATCAGACAAGCCATAAAGATACCACAGATTATAATATATTTCGGCGCACACCACTGAAATTAAACGTTTTAACGTTTAAAAAATCCCTGCTTAACAATGGACATTAACAGCTGACGATCATCAGAGTAATAAGCGAGACGGAATACAATTTAAAATTAAAACAATTCATCTGCGTACCGGCGTCAGACAATGGCTACTAATTACTGGATGTAAAGCTTTATTAACGCAATCGGTTGGTTATTAACATAAAAAAATAATATTTACCGAGGCGCGCCGACGAAGGCTCTTAATTTACGAATATTGCGGCATTAGCTTCTCTCATCCCAACCCTTCATCTTACGAATAATTGCTGTGATGTTACGTTGAGAAATGGGATAACCGCCAAGATTAGGAGCCATCACAGTTGTTGTAAGCGAAATTTCGCATTCAAATAGCCGTGTAATAAATGTTTCGACGTTTCGAGAAAATCGGACGTAAAAGTCCTATGCGTCAATTATATTTATTTAAAAAATCATAGATGGCGCTTTTCAGCACGCATTTCCATATAAATGGAGTAGAAATGACATCAGCATTTTAATTTTGAGATATTACGGAACGATTTACAAATTAGCGGGTAAGAAAAACGCAGAGCCTCGAGAGGGTAGAGGCAGCCCGCAGATGTTCTATTTAAATGTAAATTTCACTTCGACACCCCGATGACAGGGATAAAAAAAACAATTTTGAATTGAAATATTTGACGGGTTCATCAAATCAGCGTATTGTGAAATTACCTTCATGTTTTTCTTAATAATCATCACCGCTACACAATCCATTGCCAACAATATCATTCATTACAATACACTTTAAATAAATAATATTATTGAGAATGTCTTGGTTCAGCAATGAATAGAAAAAATTGGTGATCGTGTGATTATGTTTACAAGACTAAGATCATAATGTGTGCGCTCTGCACTGCTGCCAGATTGGACTGAAACGGTCCCGCGCATACTCCAGCTGTAAAGTGACAGCTCATGTCGCATTTAATCGTATGTGCGGTTCATGAGTAGCCGGTCGCCCATTTGAGTGATGGGACGAAAGAAGACGACGCGTATCGATAGTCACTCAAGGTGTCCGACTTCTCGTTTGTCCTCTTATGCTAATTAAAACCATGATTCCCAAACTTATGAAGCCATGAAGAGCTGGTAAACTCTGGCACGTTGCCTAAAACTAAATTCTTTTCCCTCGGTCTTATAAAACGGCATCAAAGAGAAATTAACAAAAGACAACATTAGCAGTATTGCTGGGGTGTCAATTACAGGAGAAAAGAAAAAAGAAAGACTTCTTTCCGCCGCGTACACAATAAAAGAATCGCGCGAAAGGTCCGGAAGTGGAAGTGACAGATTGTCGACAATGGTGTAAAGTCACACCTCTGGCCTCTGAATTAGCCATCATTTACTTAAGCGCTTTATATAATTAAGCGCCATTAGGTAGGGGGCGTCTTTCCTCTGCCCTTTGTGAGATTTCTCCAACAACTAGTGATCCATGTGAACATTTCCTCCGCACGACGTCAGTAAATACTCTTTTATATTTGCTTTGTTATTTAAAGATCAGTGTTATCTCGAACGTTCTACGGTATTCCGTGTTTCTTTTACGTTTGTATACACAATTTTCTTTTTTACTTTATTAAACAGAAAGACAATCAATTATAAACCCAATTGGTTTATTAATGTTATCTAATAAGATATAATTAGAAAACAAAGAGGTTTGCGTTTGTCGTCAGTATTGACATAGAAAGTGCTTAAGGTTGTTAGTAAATTAAGAAGAAAAAATTATCTTAGCAATTCACTATTAAGGTACTAAGACTAATAATCATTATCATGAGTTTAAATACTTCATAACCATTATCAGCCCTTATCGATCCACTACTGGGCATAGGCCTCCTACAATGAACGCCAAGACGACCGATCTCCTGCTACTCGCATCCATCCCAGGCCGGCTACTGCACCGAGATCGTCTTCACACCTGGTGAACGGTCGACAAACACTACGTTTTCCTAAACGCGGCCCCCACTTCAGAACCTTACTGACCCATCTGCCAACTGTTCCTCTGAGTGTGTGACCAGCCCATTGCCACTTCAGCGAGCCTATTGGTCGCGTGTTGTCAGATACTTTAGTTCTCTGCCTAATGACTTCGTTGCGAATTCTGTCGGACAGAGAAATATACCCATAATTACTTACGCTATATTTATTATATTACTATCGGCGGTCATCGAAAGGTTTTAACTGCTCGTTTGTCCTCTTATACAATAAAAAGATGTATTGATATCTAATCCACTAAGCCACTGTCAAATAAATTAGATACTTCAGATCCACACGTTCAGATTAGAGGCAATTGATTTGATTTTAGTATTAATAGGGTTAAATGTTAAATAGTATATATATATATATATATATATATATATATATATATACAGACTCTTTGTAATACTATGGATAATAAGATAAAATATGGAAACAATTGCGCATGGTCTTTTATTTACAATTGTATTAAGTCAGCGTCTGAATACCGGGCCTATAAAAGATGGACAAATGTCAACTTATGCACTTAATAAAAACACTTTGCAAAAACTTTAGTTCAAATTATCCACTTCTTTCAATATAAAGACAACTTACAACCGTACGCGTTAGGTTGATTTTGCATCGTATATCTTGTATTATTGTATATTTATCAATGTGCATGATGCAAAAAAAAGCTATCTGACATTAAATACTTTTCTACAAGGTGTTATAGTACAACACTATGTAAACATTCTAACCTATAATCGACTTTGAAATGACCGAATATATCTAAGCAATAAACATTAATAAAAATATAATAATATAAATAAATAAAAATAATAAAATAATGAGTATTACAATAAAGGAAGAGGACACCATAACTCTGTCATTGGGTCACCTATTCCACTTCAGGGAAGACGACACACCATCACAAGGCGGCGTGGGATTCCTCGTGCATAAGTCCCTCGTAGGCAACATCGTCGAAATCTCTAGTGTAGCGACGAGTAGGGTGGCGTATCTTATACTTAAACTTAATAAAAGGTGTAGCCTTAGAGTGATACAAGTATACGCACCAACCTCGACACATTCAGATGACGAAGTGGAATCAATTTATGAGGATGTCTCAAAGGCCTTACATAACACCTGTGTGTGTGGCCCACTTCAATGATGTCATGCGGGACTTTAATGCCAAGGTGGGAGTGCGAAATGTAGTCGAATCGAGTGTGGAACCATATGGAGTGGGAAGTCGAAATCGCAAGGGGCAAAAGCTGGTAAACTTCCTTGAGAAGGAGGGCCTTTCCTTAACAAATTCCTATTTTAAGAAAAAAACCCATAAGACAAGGAACGAGATCGACTTTATTATGACGGATCGAATGCATATATTTAGGGATGTCTCCGTGATCGACAGGTTTAAAACCGGAAGTGATCACCGATTGTTAGAGGCTCTCTGAATATATTCTTTCGGCGCGAGCGGGCCAATTAGTACAGCCAACACTCCGACTTGATTTCCCACTAAACATGATAGGTTCCGAAAAATTCCAACTGGAATGAAGAAACCGATTCGATGCCGGTTCGACGTCGGAAATTACAATAGAAATTGACGAGGCCATGAATGGCGTGATTGATTGCATGTGGGACATGGGTGAAGGAAATGGTAATCGTAAGTATACGAGCAGGAAAGCTAAACTCTCAGATCGCTTGGTCTTATGAGGGAACACAGAGTACAGGAAGACGTTACGTCTGCCGATGTCAAGCTTCTTTCGCGAATCCGCAAACTAATACGCCGACTGACCTTCGCAGCTCAAATACGCAACGGATTACCAAAGCGATTGAGCAGAAAAGAGGGTTGAAAATTTTTGTTCAAAAGCTTGTTGTTTGTACAAAAGACACATGAATACAATCAGCGGCTGTGCCTTACCTTTGTGAACTATAAGAAAGCTTTTGACTTTGTCGAAACCTGGGCTGCTCTGGAAGCTTGACAGCGACATCAGGTCGATTGGCAATACGTCGAAGTACTGAGAGCATTGTATAACGCTGCTTTTATGTCCATTCTGATTCCGGGAGGTCAAATAAGGTCAATTCAATTGCATCGAGGAGTGAGATAAGGGGATGTTGTTTCCTCTAAACTGTTCACTAATGCTTTGGAGAATGTCTTTAAGACTATATATTAACGGCGAGTACCTCTCACATCTTCGTTTGGCCGACGATATCGTCGTGTTGGCCGACGATATCGTCGTGTTGGCCGAATCGTTGGAGAGCTGCAGGAAATGTTGCACAGTGCACAACGTCGATGGTGCTATTCTCGAAGTCGTAGACGAATACGTCTATCTTGGGTAATTAATGCAATTGGATAGATGTAACTTCGAGAAGGAAGCCGATGGCAGGATTCAATTGGGTTGGGCAGCACTCCGGAAGCTTCATCACATTCTGACGTTGCCTATATCGCAGGATTTGACGACGTAAGTTTTCAACAAATGCGTTCTCCCCGTGATGACCTACGGGGCTGGAACATGGCCTCTTAATTTAGGACTGGTCCGCAAGTTTGCGGTAGCTCAACGGGCTATTGAACGTGTTATGTTGGGCATTTCTCTGTCCGACAAAATTCGTAACGAAGTCTTAAGGCAGAGAATTAAGTATCCGATATCGCGCTACGAATAAGCTCGCTGAAGTGGCAATGACCTGGTCTCACACTCAGAAGAACCATAACAGATGGGCCATTAAGGATCTGGAGTGGATGCCCCGTTTAGGAAAACGAAGTGTTGGACGACCTTTCACCAGGTGGGAAGAACGGAGCACATCCCGGACCCTGCACTGCACGGTGCAGTAGCCGGTCCGGGATGGATGCGAGTAGCAGGAGATCGGTCGTCTTGGTGTTTATTGAGAGAGGCCTGTGCCCAGTAGTGGACCGATAAGGGCTGATAA
>JAFELO010000049.1:1204882-1225486 GCA_017140195.1 Eumaeus atala | reverse complement strand
CCGTGCAGTAGCCGGTCCGGGATGGATGCGAGTAGCAGGTGGTTGGTCGTCTTGGCGTTCATTGGGAGAGGCTTATGTCCAGCAGTGGACCGATAAGGGCTGATAATGATGAAGGATGATTACAATAGAACTACTATTACGGATTTTAGCGCGGTTTGTATAATTATTGGTTACTGCAAAGCTTCTGAGACGTCGGGCTTGTCATATAATTAAATAAACCGCGATAAAATCCGTAAAGGTGGTTTTATTGTAATGCACAACACTCGCTTAAACTTGAGACATCAAAATTAAACACAATTTTTTTTCAATGTTATGAACGTTGATAAAAATAATGTTATTCTTACGAAAATATTAATACAAAGTGAATGTAGTACTGGTATATAAATGTAATTACCAAGCAAGACCATAAATAATCCCCTCCGCATAGAATTAATGAATCGATAACAATTGATTAAGTAAAGCACCACAAAGGAGTCCACTACCACCGCCGAAAACAAAAACAGCCTCTCCCTTTTTTGACCGAATCGTCGAAGGCGAAATCTGGCTTTGTTCATTTGCTCGGTAAACCGATAATTTCATTAAACAACAAAGTAGGATTCGTCGGGAGCTCTCTGTAAACACGCCAAGAAGCCAATGTCCCCCAAGATGGAAAATTCATTTGGAGAAAAAATATAAGTCCAAACAACGGAGCGAATTAAGAATCCTCATCCCCAAGTTGTTCGGTTTCCAAAAATATTCTGATTAAAGCGACTCTGAAACGTAATTAGCGAATCAAATTACGTTCTCATTTATTATTTACATAAATACAATGGCAATATCACTGATTGGGTGCGCTATTCTATTTTAATTAACATATAAAACATTATTGTGTAAATATTACATTGAATAATAAAATAATACATATAAAATATTAGGAGCAAATTGTGTAATAGAAAACAAACTTTTAAAATTAATGCCGCGGAATCATTCTGGAAGATATTTTTAAATGTTTAAAAAAATAACACTTTTTTTTGTTTCTACAGACATCCGGTAATATTCAAACGAAAACAAGACCAAAGCATAGTCTGTGGAACAATTTAGCTAATATTGTTCGCGTAACCTAAAACGGTCGAAATTCCGCAAGTTAAAAATATCGGAGTAATTTGGAGCATTCGGCCGGGCTACTCGCATTAAAGTTAGGTACGGGCAAATTAAGCCGACCCCCGATATATTGCATTTGTTCTTTTGAAGCCGTCGGTGAAGGGTTAAACCAAGAATGCTTTGCTTTTTATACGAAGTCCAATAAGCGAGGGAGGGTTATATGTAGCTGGAGTGGACAGCACATCGGTAACTTGGTATAACAATTTGTGGAGAAACTGCAGTACATTTTATATGTTGTTTTGTTTCTCAATCATCATCATCAGCCTGTATTAATACAACGCTGGGGATCCCCACTATATAAACACTGAAGCCCACATTTATGTGTATATGAATTAATTTTGAAAATATGAATTATAAACGTATACTTACGAGGAACAAAAACGCAAGATAGGAACGAAATCGTAAATTGATATGAGTACATGAACCAAAAAATACATAAATCCAGTTAGAATTTATGATAATAGATTCTTCTTTTTTATAGTATTGAGGCCAGATGAGCAATCTCAACTATTCGACTACTACGTCCATAGACATCGGCGTAATGAAATCATTTAGATGCGTCGCCCACCTATCGTCCTCACCTCCAATGGGCCAGTCATATGAGCAGTTGTTGTACAGTCTTACGAGTAAATAGTCGAACAACGATACTCCAGGTATCGTATAGATGTAGAATGTACGAGTATAACGACCAATGGACCGTAACAGAGAACGAAAGTTGAAAATATTTTTTGTATTGTCTCGAATAAAAAATATACTAATAAATATTTTGGCAATAAAGAAGCCTCCACACATCCACAAATATTCGTTACGCGATATAAATTATACCTCAGCAAGGTAATTATACCGAAAATACCATTAAATTAATAAATAAAAAAAAACAGAAGCGGGCCCCGTCGGCTCGCAGTGCCCCTCTGTCGAATAAATTTATGTAAAAATTTTCATTAATATTTTTGAGGCCGACCGTCCGTTCGCCCTTGGGACTCGGAATCGAGTTCGCGGTCGCGATGGAAAAATGCAAACCGAAAATTATGGGGGGGGGCCTTATATTTGCTTATGAATATCGGTTACCTGCCTCCGCGTGCCCCCGTGTGTATAGCATAGCGATGTTTGAGGCCATTCCATTATTAATGAAAGCCGCTCAATCATTGCAAATCATGTACTGCTTTTGTTTTAACGCAATGCTGATATCATCAACATTAAAAGTTGTTTCAGTGTTATCTGTAGTAACTAAAGATATAATTGTCATTTGAAAACTCCTTGCAGTAGATAAAAAATAATTAATGGAATATAGATAATACTTACAGCAATGTATCAGCTAGCACTTTAACAATAAAAAATTTCGCGCTGGCGGCGCAATTACAGCAGGTCAACTAGCATATCAGTTACATCTGCAATAACAATTACAACAAATCATGAAAATATATAAAATTTAACAACTCACAAAAATATAATCAACGACATATTAAAAATTATAACGAACGATTCCAACAATTCAAAAGAATATGAAGTATAAACCAAAGATCTTTTTGTGTTATCCGCGGCGTCTTGGACAGGGGAGGGGAGAGGAGGGGAGGTAGGAAATCTGTTTGTATCTGGTGTTCCAGGCCAGTGAGCGATTTAAATCTCTTAAGCTCACGGCGACCCGGTCCCGCGCCACTCAGCTCACAAATCTTTTAATAATCTCTCCAGAATCGCTTCGCACTTTTTCATAGTGGACGCCTCTTGGGGTGAACTATTGTTGACTGAACACTCACTTCAAACTTGTTTTATAATATATTCTATTGTAGGTTGCTTCTGACTCGTGTTTTTTTTTTATTTTACTTTTAACAGGCCTCGCCCACTACTCATACCAACCACTACAATTTCTGTAGTCGGCAGTGTCAACCCATACCAGTTATTGTTTTTTTATTAGTTAGTTAGCTATATATTTAGTAAGCTAGCAAATAAATCATCAGAGTTTGATGAGGAAACAAAAAATATTTCAAAGGCAAAAATAATTAGATGTATGTATGGTAAGCAGAAATGGTGTATTTAACATTACACTAACCTACATTTGGAGCAGCCATGACACTTGATTGTCTAAAACGTTTCTGTAACAATACATTTTTGTAATACTACTTTTTAGTAATAACGTGGAGCTCAGAGTCATTCGGTGGGCCATGTGAAGAGCTAAGCTCCATATCTCTCCGCGAGATATGACCCTAAATACCGCGGTAAGAGAACGCGAGTAGACGACACAACTCAGAATGTCAGTGCTCAAGTTCAAGCAGTGCCGAAGCCCGACAGAAAGGTTATGAAGTGACGCTGCGGTCCGACTGCATGCCGTAGTTACGGAAAGCCACTAGATGCAGATTAATTGATGGAGAGAAATAAATTGTTTTAAAATTATGATTACTAGCGTTTTGTTGAAATCTCCTCAGTAGTCTGTTCTTCATCCCGGATAAAATGATCCCACTAGCAAAAAAAACCCCAAATTTAACGTTTCCCCAATGCCTCCTTATTATGAGCTTAAAAATAGAGCAACAACTTAAAAATCCTTTTTACTATCAAAGAGAAGTAAGTATATAAAATGCAAGCACTTCTTGCTATATTTCAAACGGAGCTAAGCGGCCGCAGCGCTAGGCTGCGATATCTCCGGCGAGCCTGTAAATCTTCCAGCCATTTTTATATTCCACCCCGAGAGGGCTAAGCAAGTCGCACCGTCCCAGATTATATCTTGACACATGATGGATGAATGGTTATTGGATCTCCACATTTTTATCATTTTGATACAGTCGCGGGGGCAAGGTGCATATTTGTTACGCGGAACTTTGTGACAACTACTTTTGTGCTGTTGTTTTTATACTTTAGTATGGGAAGACAAACGTGTAGCAGTTTCAAGTGCAGCCTGCGAGATCCTTACACCACGACGAGTCTCCCTTTTTTTTAATGGGATTCGCGGTTGAAACGAATACCCCACTAATACCCCACTTTTTAGTGGATGGCATGGCCCATGAATACCATTGGCCACACCGAGATGCTCCGGGTCTGTGAGTAACATGTACTATATATACTCGTAAGGGCCCGGCCTCCCCCGACGAGGTGGATGGGCCGACAACCTGGATAACTTATTCATGATCGGGCCCAATTTTCTTATCCTAACGAACGTTATGACTGTTATTTTCAAATTTGTACAATATCTAAATGGACCTTAAATATCATACTACCAATCAATATTATAAACTTCAGAAGTCACATACATTTCCTTCAAAAATATACACTGTTTATGAGTTTGGAGGCTAACGAGCAGGTGAATGGTGACTACCGCGAATATATAGATAAATGTAGTGTAACACGTAGGCTTTTAGGCTGGTTAAAAGAGATATGTCGCAGAGACATTGAGTAAAAAGCCTAACTAATCCTAATGCAGGTAAAACATCAAAAATACGCTTTTGTCCATTTGTCCAGTACATTTTTAGATCACTGCAAAAAAAGTCTCAAATAAAATGTAAATCAGGCACCGCGATGGATAAAAGCATCGATAAAACAATTGGGCAATATCAGCAGCGGGCGGAGCGGCGCGAAATATGCGGACTTGGCGATGTTCTCATGAGCACCAGGCTGATACCAGGCCGTTTGCTCTCTTTACTACACCCCCGTCACACGCTTCATGCGGGTACTGGCGGGAAAACATGATTTAACGTTTTATTTAGGTACAGTTTTTGTGAACAGGTAGTACCGGAACGCCACGAAGCCGCCGAGCGTTCTTGGATACGTGACTTTAAAATTCTTTAAATTTTATCGAAATATTGTGAAAGTAAGTCATTAATACTACACAGTTTTAGTAGTAGTTTCGATCTGGCACCACCAGATAATATAATAATAAAGTGCACTCAAAATTATATAATTCAAAAGTAAAGCACAAAATTGAGAACTATGACTCGCGATCTCGCCTATGTTGTGTTGTAGGAAAATGAAGTGTTGGTCGACCGTTCACCAGGTGGGATCTCCGTGCAGTAGCCGGTCCGGGATGGATGCGAGTAGCAGGAGATCGGTCGTCTTGGTGTTTATTGAGAGAGGCCTGTGCCCAGTAGTGGACCGATAAGGGCTGATAATGACGATGATGATGGTGATGAAGACGTATTCGCATTTTTACTTCTTTCTTAGTTCTTTCGGTGAAGTAAGGTAAGTTATACTTCTTTCGGCGATATATATATATATATATATATATATATATATATATCTTCTGGCAAAATGTCTACGTACCAGTTCGCAGATTTTAAAAAGTAATAACTTACTTTCTCTGCTACCATTACACATATTTTCCGCTCACTTTGGCGCGTCATACGCGATCCGGTGTAAAAGTGGCGCGTGCCGCGTGTGATACATATCAATTCAATTTGGATACCGGCCCGTGACGCCCCGACTCATGGCGCCGATAAACGTGTCACATTGCTTGTTTTATCACCTGTTACTTGCGCAATATCACGACACCGTTACTGCTCTAGTAGGTAGTAAAAAGATTAGTCTGTCAGTCCAGACACGCGACTCGATCTAACTCCTTAACAATGTATAATCTACTAGCAGTACGTACCGGCTTCGAACGTATATTTAACAAAATATGACATTAATTCATTGCCTACTAAAATTGTCTGTCCCGTTTTCGAAAATGTTATACAGACTATGTAGATCAGAGATAATATGGGATTCTTTTTTTTGTTTTTTTTTTTCAGTTATTGCAACTGAATTGAGCCAGTGCACATTTTCATGAGGTAAAAAGTATATGCGTAACTCCAGGTTTTTATTTGACATACATCATAGAACCCGAATGCTAGAAAATTAGTAAGACGTAGATCCTTGCTGCATAAGAACCGATTCTGGGCGGCATCACCGGGAATTATCTCTGCTCACAAGGCACTCCCGTAAAGTGACAACTATTCTGTCGCGTTTCTTGTAGTAAGAACCCGGTTGGCTCGTTGGAGGTTAGGCGGAATGGAGGGCGGCGCATCCACATGACAACAATAGTGCGAGTGTCTATTTTTTTATAGTATACAAACGAGCAATCGGAGCTTTTCTAAGACTACCGGCGCCCATGAACATCAACATAATAACTATGCCGATGCGTTGCCCTCCTTCCCCCCTCCCAATGGGCCACCGGCTACTCATAAACCGCATGAAACGTGACGTCTAAGTGCGTCGGTAGTCATCAAAAGGCTTCGATTTCTCGTTTGACCCCTACACTATAAAGAAAATACTCTATTGTATCCAATGGCACTCGCTTTATCGACTACGAGGCAAATCACACAACACCATATACATTAACATTAGTTAAGCTAACCAGCCCCCACGATAATGCAAGGCCAACTTTAGCTGCCGCGCGTGTGCTAGAGAGGGGACGAGGTTACCCGGTCCCCTCGGCCAAGATAACATTAGTTAATTTATTTAATCTTTAATAACTATTGGGATGCATCCTACCCATTTGCGGGAAAGGGCTCCGTCCCCCTATGGACAACGATATCACCTAGACCGTGGCCTGGCGTGTCTTATAGTAACCGATGAAGCTGCACAGTACGTTTATGTCAGCATAGATCATCCAAAAAAAGTTGTTTCAGTGATCGTTGATGTCAACGTATGCTCGTTGATGTCAACGTATGCTCTTTGATGTCAACGTATGCCCGTTGATGTCAACGTATGCTCTTTGATGTCAACGTATGCCCGTTGATGTCAACGTATGATCGTTGATGTCAACGTATGCCCGTTGATGTCAACGTATGCTCGAAAAGAATGCTCCAGTTGCTTTCCTTCTGAAGCATTCAGATTAGGCGTAGGTTGATTTATCAATTCCTTTGTGTTGTTTTGAAAAAATATTTTTATATATCTGAGACTGGATTAGAATCCGTCCAAAAATCTAATTTATCCCAACATTACATTTTGTCTCAAGACGGAACATGTCCTGTCGGCCTCATATCTGTTATGACGTAGCTCGGAGCGCTGTCAGCGGCAGAGGCTCGTCTCAATTAACCCACTAATAAGATACAAAGAGGGGCTTCAGTAAAAATTCATCGTGTCATCCGCAGTTGAGTGGAGATAAAAATTAAAAATGCACACGCGCCCGGAACGCCTCAAGGAAAACGCGCTCCGTGGAAATGTTCGGTGGCATTTTAAAGGGACAACGTTTCGTTATTTCATCTTGTAAAATTTACACTAAAAAAAAGCCCATTAACGGTCCGAAATAAGACACGATAATTTAGCTGTCAATCTATGCCACCATTTTGTGAAAAATTCTGCCCGGTCTGTATCAGCTGGATTTGAATAGAGGGAATAAATAAGTGTAACCCTTTTGGCGACTTCCACCATTCATACACATCCTCTTAGCTGGTGCGTTGCCCGACATTCCTCTTTCCCTCTTCTATGTGCCACCAGAGACTCACAAACTGAAACTTCAACTTTGCGGCAGTGTCACTTACAGTATGGTACCTACCATTTGTACAAGTGGTACCGTCGCAAAGTCCGGTCGTGTCTGCACAGTTGAACCGCAACAAGAACCTCTTATTGTAGAAATATAGATATGACACCAATTACCGGTTCAGTTTCATCATAAAGAAGACTGTCGTAAAGCCTAATGGGATGTAATATAGATTAACCTCACATGATTATAATTCGCATAACTCACGAGCGCGTCGATAGATAGATGTAAATTTAATATGCCAGCCATAATTGAGCGCGCGTTCTTCCAAACCCATTAGCTCGAGACCCGGCCCGGGTAATGAACCGACATTATAAATGCAACGAGACATCGCCCATACACCGCGGGTGCACTCTCGGAAGAATTCAATTCATTTGCATGATAAGCTTTCGTGTAGTCTTGTGATAATCATCATCGGCTTGTTTTCTAATATGTACAACGGTATCACGTGAGTGCAGATAGGTCCAGTGCAGATCGCCTGCAAATTGCAACATTGCACCACCTCTATTTATACTTTTACTAAACCTGTATTTATACTTTTTACTTATAAGGTAATTCTATTATTATTTAATATTTTCGCAAACATCAAGAAGTCACAACACGGACCATTCAAGTTCCAAATTTTCTTGTTTTTTTTTTTTTTAATTTAACATTCTAAACAAACTCAAAGTGTTCGAAAATGTCCGGTTTAAGTATTCATACCAATTTCGGCAAAGAGACACTTCGTTGACAAATTGAAGTCTCCATTTTGCATCTGATTGTACTCAAGAGGCGCGAAATGACTCTAAAAAGTGCTCCTCGAGCGAAGTACGTGGAATTAGGAGCAGGTCCCCGCTGGGGGACCGGTCCTATTAAAACTGTAGAGGAGCCCGCAGGTGAAGGTGTGATGTACTTGTATATCGTAATGTCGATGAACTCCCAGACTCACTAAATTAACGTTTAATGTGTTTAATTCATTGATTTACAATTTTTTTAGGAGCTATTCGTGTCGGTGCAAAGACTGGTACTGCGATTAAATGACTTTTATTTTTTTTGACGCGGAGAAACTTTTTTTGGTGCCATCAGCGGCCGGGTTGGATCCGGTGCTGTATGGGGCTCGCGGCTCATTAAAGTGCCGAATAGCCACTAAAACCACTGCGAGTGCCGCCATTGGTGAGGTGTCTCGGAACTATGATTCACCTGTACGTCGACAGTAGTCAGTCCACAAAAAAGACGATGAACTAGATTGGACATACATTTCAGGGCTTTCAATTTTGTTTGCGATCACCAGACTCTATCCGCCCACCGTCCCTACGCGCACGCACACGCGCACGCGCACGCACACGCACACGCACACGCACACGCACACGCACACGCACACGCAAACGCTCACGCACACGCACACACACACAAACACATACACACACACCCACACACACACACTCATACACATATACACATACACACACACAGACACACACACACGAACACATGACCCTCAATGTACCTGCTAATATCTAATTTAAACGATGTTCATATGGCTGTCTACAGATAGTTATTTGTGACGTACTAAAAGACATACCGATCGCTTACCTCTCTATCGAATAAAACTTGAACGGTAAAACGAGATATTTGGAGTGAACTCCACATGAAATGACATTCCAGGGCCAAGGTATGACAAAAAATGACGAATATACACGAGTGTGAATCGTTGACGCTCAAAATAATGATCGTTCTTACGGAGTAAGCCCCAGGCACGTCTTGGAGCTGACACAGTTTTTTTTTTTTTTTAAGTTATACTTCTTTTGGCGCGTTTGGGGAAAAAACATGACAGTAAATTTTTACGGTGCGTGCACACCGTCACAAAAAATCGATACTCTGAAGTTAATATATATAATAAGTCAATTTTTTTTTCTTATTACGTCAAAGAAAGCCTCTAACGCGTGTACGTACGTGCATGTACACTTCGTTTCATTATTTTTTATTTATATGATGATCTGACAGGTGTGTCTTACGAGTACCGTCAAGAGAATACGATAAGAACAGTTTACAAGACGTTAAGTAAACAACGTGGAATGCCTTCGCAATCGCCTCCCCGGGGCCGTACTTATCAATGACATTAACTTTTTTGTTGTCCATAACATTTGCATAACTCCTAAACTCTATCGACAACACGCCTCGGAGCCCGGCGGCGTTGGAGACGACTCCTATATTTTGTAAGATCGTTTTCAGACTTCGCCCAACTCCTTCGTCTGGGGAACTGTAAAGGGGGGAGTAAGCGGGGGGAGGGTAATTTGTAAATTACCTCCGACGAACGTAAAACGTACGCATCTTTAACTTTATTCCCGGATGCCGTATGAATGTTGCCTTGGTTATGAATTATATGTTATTGCTGTTAAGTGGCGTGATATTTAAGTCAGTTTCGTCTGCCTTTTTGGTCTTGTGGCTAATGCTTTTGGCTACAGATAGCTAAAGGCCAAGTTTGTCCTGGTATTTTGGTTGGTCCAAGACCATTTTCATGTTTTTTTGTTTTTATAGTATATAGGGACAAACGAGCATGTCGAGCCTTTTTACGACTACCGATGCCCATTAAATCCTAGCATGCGTGAACAACGTTGGTATAACGCGGTCTTCCTTTCCTCTCCCCTCCAATGAGCCAACGGCTAGTCACAAAAACCCACGAAACGTCTAAAACAATCCTCTTTTGAACAAAAGTTGATTTTTGATCTCGACAACATAATATTTATAGTCAGGAAAGATTGATTCCATTTTTTTTGACGCGGAGAAACGCATTTACGCGCTTTCACCGGCCCTGGCCACCCAGGTCCGGTGAAAGCGCGTTCCAGTGGTGTGTGGGACTCGCCGCACATGGTAGTGCCGAATACTCACAAAAACCATCGCGAATGCCATTAGTGCCGCCCTTGGTGAGGTGCCCCGGAACAACAATCATCAGGGCACTTCGACGGCTAGTCAGCTCCCTATGGAACCAGCTCCACCTCCACAAAAGGGGTTGCCAGCACTACAGGACAACACCAACGACTTTGAGACATTGCAATGGGGTGAGGTTTTCTCATCCTCGCCCCTTGCCCCGTGCGCAAAAGCGCCACCTCCTGTTGCTCTTAGGTCCCCTCTCCTTATACGAGTGGTACCGAGAGCGATTTCTCCTCTTGCTCTTTAAGCCCTCTCTTCTTATAAGAGGGGTGCAAAGATTCCCCACGGCTCAATTGGCTTCGCCTCGTTTCAGCCCAGGCTACTAACCCCACCGCCACGACACGGCTTGAACCATGGTGGAGAGGAAAGGTTCAACCTGGATCAGTTCCTGCATGAAAATATTGTTTAGGTACTACGATTAATATTAAATAATAAATATTTTAATAACAAACACAATTTTCATTATCTATGTCAACAAAGCCAGCTATAAGCTTAACCAACGATATTCGTAATATAAATTGCCAATTAATTTGTGAACTGGCAAAGAAAAATATTAAATAAAAAACAGAATTTGGAAGTTCAAATATGGAACATCTTAAAAAAAGAAAATATAATGTTTAAGATTACAATTTAAAAACATGAGCGTGTATAACGAGGTACCCCACTTACAGCTAAAAATGGCGGATAGCTTAATGAGAAGGTATCACTGGAAGCAGCTGTTATGATACCGTCTAGGAGTGTCGCCGCAGTCACCCTTAAAAGATTTTCTAAAGTTACTTCGTTATATGGAAACGGCTTCTTTGACGATTACCAAAAATCCTGATAGAAGAATTTCAATTTCGTTAATTTAAAATTGCAAAGTGCCAAAATTTTGTACTTTCTTAGCCATTTGAATAATAAGTTCAGTCTTCATTCTAGCAATTTATTGAATTGGTGACAAATACACTTTTCATTCACGCAAATACAAGAATACCAAAATTCACATCTCTTATATATATATCACGTCAGCGCAATGTCAAATAGAAATTGTAATTTTTTTGTTTCATTTGCAGAAACGCAATTGAGTCTTTAATTCTAGAAATGAACAGTCATTATATCAATATAAGAACTTATCTCAAAATTTTTTTTATTTAACATTTCTATTCACAGTATTGGATATGTAGCCTCACTTTGAAAGTCCAAGTCTCTCCTCTAAAGGAAAAAAAGAAAAATTAAACAAACAATCAACATTAAAAACTAAGGGTCAATTCGTAACTTTTAGTACGTAGTTGCACAACCTTAGTATCTAGTATCAACATTAATACGGGGAAAAAGGTCTTGTTCCACATGTCCTTAGCCCATAAGTGCTTTAACGTAAAGGCGATCGCTTTTTTTCTCACCCCAAGCCTTCGGAAAAAAATAGGGGAGATTCCTATCTTGTCGCTTCTAATTTACTTATTCCTCTTTTAAAGACTTATTTACCTTCAAAATCCCATTGTGCCAGAGCGGGCCAGTAATAAGACGGCCTCTCGGGCGACGTGTCAAACGGGATTTTTGTTAAAAAAGCAATAACAATTTACATAAACACCCGGTCCTAGTTAACAGTTAATAAAGAGGACGGTGTCACAATTGGAGCTCTAAACGTCTTTTAGATGGAAATGTTGATGGTGTATTGTTTTACAAGCTTTCGCAAAGCTCTTTCTTGGAAAGCTCAAATCTTATCTTTTATCGTTTGTCCAAAGCCTATTTTTTAAGATAACTGTACTTTTAATGGGTTTTATTAACGATTCTTTATTCATTGTTCCATGAAAATACATGAGAACAGTTAGTAGTAGATATAACAATGAAAAGCTATATTTGTCTACACTGCACCAAAACATTGAACACAAAAAATACTTTACAATGAAACAACTTTTTGGATGGGATTTTATCACGGTTGATGTTGTCAGCAGTGGTCTTATTCTTTTCTTGCATGTTAAAAGTAATAGTGGCTGGTCTCTCCAGAGCTTTAGCCAGATTTTACCATCGGATACTGATTTCCAGATCTAGCTTTAGTTTCTTTATTGTCTCCTGGGTGTAACGTCAAAAAATCTCTTGCTCACGTGGTAACGCTTGAGATGTCGTATTGCCTGTTAGAAGTCGAATAAAACGAGGATGATTGTGTTTTCACACTTGACTTACGTTACGTTAAAAAGGAATAAATAAATGATAATAATAATACCGAATTTCGGCCACGGTGGCCGCCTCTATAAAGATTAGCCAACTGCGCAGGACACACAGTGCACAAGTGTTAGCGCAGGCAGAAGTGACCTCCCCGTTCCAAAGTCTTCTCTCCAATTACGAGGGGACGACATTTCAACACGACTGGAGAAAAATCAGTCGCGGGACTGACGGCGCGACGTGCTCTTCGAGGCATGGGGGTGTAACACAACAAGCTCCTGACTCCGGACTGTTATTGTAAATTGATAAACCGAATCCAACCACGGACTCTACCCCAGGACCTCACGGCTCTTGTTGAACATGCTTACCTCTATACCACGACATACCAATCCAACCAGCATTACCAGATGTGTGGAGGCATAACCAGATCGTACCAGCTAGTTTCTCAAAATACTCGACAGGCTGGTTTTGTTCCTCTAATAAAAAAGAAAGCTTGTCTCATACACGATACGGCGAAGGACGTCACCACCAACAATTCCACTTTATCCCCTTTATGTACTCGGTAAAACTATTCGTCAGCACTCTCTCATCCGTAGGTGTCAGGTATGTATACCTAGCACCTATAGATGAGAGAGTAACAGAAATAAATAATTTTAAAAATAAATATTTACGTACGTTACGACGTTACATAAATCCGACCTGACTAATAGTAATAACTAAATAACATGTTTATGTATTTAATACATTAATTCATAAGCTACGCAACACAGGCGGTGTTATGTACCCTATTTTAATGACCATAATAATAGTAGTAGACTGTTCCATTGTACCTTAGATTTTTTTTTGATTTTTTTTTCAAATGACATTTAAGCCTAGATATAATGTGGACACTTATAGCCATTTTCTTTTAATATTTATCACATTGAATAAAAAAGAGAATATCATTATTATGAATATATATTTAATTTCATTATTTATTTTATAATATGTTTAAGAATTTGAATTGGTTTATTTATATGTAACATTTTTTACTATTATTATATATTAAGCATTCTGAATAGTCACTGCCTTCAGTCTTACCTCCCGGATGTCAATAAAAATCGGTTTCGGTGAACCTTATTTCTCCGTTCCATGCCGGTTGATGTCCACTTCAGAGCTCCTCGCACTGCATTGCTGTGCAGATATCACTGCGTAGCTTTTTTATAGAATAATGGGGGCAAACGAGTTTTTGTTGCCTTTGTCTGTATTGCAACGGTGTAGGATTACTGAATAAAGATACTTCTATGTTGTAAGAGACGCCTATACTATCACGTTTCGCGCAGCTTTCGAATGTAACAACTAAGCAGGCAGGACCGTGCATGAAAGTATTTTCCCCACAGAAAGTGAGGTGCTTTTTGTCAACCAACAATGTTTAGTGAACGCGTCGTCATCCCCAAAAAGGCACCGTTTGATCGATTTTCCCGTGCTAACATAAAATAAAAGAAACAAACACATTTTCGCCATAACCAAAGTTTGATCACTCATAATCTTTAACAACGCAACATTACGAGGCAACTCTTTATCAAGTTCCATTAAAAACTTCACTAATAGTAATCCAAAACAAAGTTCGCACGGCTCAAGGTCGCAATTTAAAGTTTTTTTTTTCTAAAACTTCCTTCTCTCACTCACTTTTTTATATGTATATAAATCTTTTTGTCTGCAAACTTGTAGAAAGTTTTTGGCCCAGATTGACATCGATTTTTGTTTGAGGAGTTTGTTTTTTCATTGTTCTTCTTACTTGTTTGACAGTTAATTCATAAAAACTTTTCCGCCTCTAAAATCGATAATCCAATGTTTTGTAAACAAACGCTATTGTGCTTGATATTGTCGTATTTATATTTTTTTGTTGCGTTTCAGAGAAATTGTGAGGCAAATTTATGCAATGCACGCGCACACCGACACACGCATATGTACTAATATTTTACAAAACATGCATAATTTAGTAAATATTACAATATTACTACATAATTTAATACATATTGCAGTATTGATACATTTAAAAACGTCTGATTAAATATTACATCAGTATATTTTAGACAGTTTGTTATAAACACACATTATCAAATACATTCTAATGGTTGTAAAGGACCGCAGAATAAAGAATTATGTAAGACATTTTTTTGTACATGTACAACGACAATTCACATCTTCACGGCTAACAGTTATGCCTTCTCCAACACCTCATTCCATCCAGCAGGTCACCAGCTACTCACAAACCGAATGAAGCACGGCAGCATAGCTACCACTTCTACAGCAGTTTTGTGTGACTGAGCAAGAAGTACATCCCCAGTCGTGATGCTGTGTGCATGGCACTAGTCCTTCCATCTTAAAGGTAATGCTATTGCTACATGGCAACCTAACTACCTAACTAGGTAATGATGCTACTTCATATAGTACTCACTTTCTTGAATCACAAATTTTATTTTGGCACCGTTGTGTTCTTATTACAATAAGTAAAATCATTTGTGTCACATTTGTATATGTCTAAGGCCTATGTCCCTCACTGGATGTCCTTTAGCTGTTGAGTAGTGTGTAAGACGGTGACTGACGTCTTTGGGCTGTTGATTATGACGATGACGATGTATTTCTAACGTTTAAACGTTTAATGTTCATACAAGCAACTGGCTTTGTTCAGTTTTTTTTTAAATAAAAAAGCATAAATAGTGCTATTTAATCACGAAGAATTTGTAAAACCATAAAGTACACGGCGTATTAATTTTCACACTCTGTAAACATTTTCCTCATCATAAAAGCAATGCATGAAGGCTACCCTAAGGGCCTCCATCACCTCAACCCTGAATATTTTTGTATGTATTGTGCAACCCTCTGTCTCTACTTATGTAAATGCTGCCCCGACGTTTTCACCGTTTTTCGCGCATTTTCCGCACAATACTCGACAATTTGATGCCAGATTCCAACATTATCCACGTAGGTGAGCCCTCTTGACATGAGGATTTTCGAATAAAAGAGTGCGAAATAAAGTCGAGTGCATTTTAATAATCTGATCCCCGAAAGTATTACACTTTTGGACGTCAGTGTATCACGCCCATAGACTTTCAGTTTTCAGTTTCGTAAACAGTTAACCGATGTATGCATGCAATAAAAAAAAATTTAAACTTGAATGCATATTAAATATTAGGCAGATAACCAAACACAATAGAATAATTATAGAATGGTATAATATTAATGGTATAATATTGATTTAATTAGTACATTTATTATTGAGAACAAAATATTTCACCATCATCATCATCATTATCAGCCCTTATCGGTCCACTGCTGGACGCAGGCCTCTTTCGATGAACGCCAAGACGGCCCATCTCCTGCTACTTGGATGCGAGTAGATCCCGGACCGGCTACTGCACGGAGATCGTCTTCCCACCTGGTGAACGGTAGACCAACACTTCGCTTTCTTTAAACGTGCCCTCCACTCCAGAACCTTACTGGCCCATCTGACACCTGATCTTGTAAGTGTGTGACCAGCCCAATGCCTATAAAACGACTATAAAATTTATAAAACAAAGCCCATTAATGCAATTTGACTGTATGTGATCGATTGCCTCAAAATCTACTGAACTCATTTTCATGTGGTTTTCGCCAATAGATATTGCGATTTTCGAAAAATATTTTAATGTGCCTATAATCTGTTAAGGCCTGCGTTATCCCTGGGCGAAGCCCTGGGCGGATCGCTAGTTGACTAAATGTTAAATGTACATTCACGTGAATTACGTTTCTTGGCTTCCGTACTCAGGTGGCAAAAACGGGACACTATTATAATGCTTGGCTGTCCGTCTGTCCTGTCTGTGACCAGATTGTAACTCATAAACAGAGATACCTAAACATAGCCCAGTGTACTATTAAGCTAGCCCGATACTGATTTTTATTACACCAACATAATACCAAATTACTTTCGGCGTTTTGTTAGTTTGAATTTGACAAAGATTTTCTGGACTTTCTTTCATTTAAGATGAAACGTATAATATAAAATAACAATTATTTATTGTTTTCTTATACCCACTCAATAGAGAAAGAAACCGTAATGAATCTCCGTCCGTTCACGGCTGATTTATCTCATGACTTCAGATATGCAAATACTATTAACATTCAAAGATGGACCCCTCGCCGCACCGCAATGACGGCAATCCCGGACGAATCTTAATATTTTATGTTGTGTTATTCCTTTTTCTGTTCCTTCCTAATATTATTTATCTCCTCGCCGACAATGAGATTCCCACTTTGGCGCGTAATAAAAAAGAATTATTGTTTCTTTTTTTATAGCGCGTTTCGTTCGAGATACATTGTGGCGATTTAAACGAGTGATGATTTAAAATACTCGGATCAACTTTGTTTTATGTTTTATTGTCGTCTCTTTTGTTTTGTTTTGAATCTTTTTGTTGCGTATGGGAAGCATGTGGCAATTTCAACTGAGTCTTGTTGTGGACGTTTTAAATGCCTGCACATTATAATTTGTTACATGAGAAATGTGAGAAATGTAAAGACATGGATGAACAGGGAAAACCTCTAAATAGTGCTATGATGCAGCCGAATTGTACCGGTACGACCGGGAAGGAACTTTCCGCTCACACGACACCGCCGTTAAATGATATCTGGGCTATCACGTTTTGTGTGTAACCGGTGGCCCATTGGAGCGGAGGAAGAAAGGAGGGCAACGCATCTGCGTAACAATAGAACAAGCAATACAATAATTCGAATGTCTTTAGGCGTCGGTGGTCGTCAAATGGCTCAGGTTTCTAGTTTGCCCCTCTGTATTTCATAACAACGAGACGCACAGTCCGGTACGATACGCGTGCCGTAGGGTCTCGTTTTATTTGATGAAAATAATAAAGTCTAGTGCATAATCGATTAAACAGCTTCCTGCACACATCTTCGATACACCTATACCAAATTTCAAACTTGTCAAATCGTGGAATTTTTTAAAAAAGTGTGGATTCTTTTTCTTCGCCTATCTATATGTGGGTGTCGGTAGTCAGTGAATAAATTGTTACGACGCCGATACATACGAATACACTTGCACACACTCACACACATATACATACACACACACACACACACATACATACACACACACACACACGCACATACGCACGCACGCACACACACACACACACACACACGCACACACACAATATGTCAATTAGAAATACACAATACATATTATTTAGAACGTGTAAAACAATAACACGTATACATGTCAGGATACGCATCTATCTTGCGAGTGATTCACCAGTCCCCAGTGGGATAGGAAAGAGTGGGAAGAATCATTGAGGTGCGTGGCCAGGGGAGTGATCGGCCCGATGATTGATCGCGCCTCTAATTGGTTGATGGATGGTCCGGATGAACCTTGGATGGCTTGACGTTCGAAATTTGAACAAAGTTTGACGTGATGTAATCATAACATCATTAAAGTGCGGGCAAAGCCTACAAGTCATAAAACTTTTTACTCGACGTCATTTTTAATCGCCGATGCATAACGAAATTGGTGGGAGTATGGTGCATTCCAGGTGAATTGGGCTGACGAGACTCAAGAGGTACCTCCTGTGATATTGTCATAAAATTAACTAAGTGACTGACTAACCGGTGGCCTATGGTACGCAGGAGAGCAATGCATACGCGTATGCGAATAGTAATGGGTGTCGGTAGTCATCAGATAACTCCACACACGTTTGACCCTGTGAAATGAAAAAATAATATCTTGCGAAGTCATCATTATTATTATTATTATGTCGTCAGACCTTAATATGCCAGTTATAACTGGCATATGAACGTCATCAGATCATCATTGTCCATAGACAACACTAAATATCTTTATCAAGAGTATTTACTATAATTATGCAAAATATATTATATTTTTTAATGTATCTAAATATTTGATGCCACTGATTACTTCTGAACTTCGTCCTCTCAGCGTCTTTGATATATAATTGATGTAAATTTCAACATCAACCGCCATGCCGGCAAGTAATAATATTTCCAAATAGTAATTAAATTTCATACATGCGTACAAAGCAACCGAAGATACGGAACCTAATTTTCATAGCTGATTAGAGTTACCCCACGAGGGATGTAGCGATTACGCCACGTGGCCATATTCCATATCAAACTAAATATATTGCGAAGGTAATGTCTTTGAAGATATGGTATCGTTCGCAGTAATTATTGGATGCAGGCAATTTTGAGTTGAATCATAATAACGAAATGCGAAAATTTGTTGTCATTTTCATTGAATGGGATTCCGATATTGCAAGATCTTCATCGTAATGTTACCAGAGAACTTGAACCTTGGATTTGTACGACTTGGCTACAATGTAGAAAGAATGTTAAGGTCTGCATTGTAGCCAATCGGGCTTGCATGGTAACATGTTCAGATAATACACCGCACTTCTATCGTTTTTCTATACGTTTCCGGCGACCCTCTAAAGAGAAGGAGGGAGACAGGGATACACATCTGCATTATAACGGATGCCTGCAGGCGTCGTTAATCATCGAAATATACTGCTCGTTTGCTCGCTTGTGGTATGAAAAACACAGGCCTGCATATCGAAGCGTTTTTAGTACGTGTCAAATGTTAATAAATGTTCATCTATTATAAAACGGACGATGTGTTCTTAGAGGAATATTGATAAAATCAAACAACACCATACACTTATTATTAGGCCTGTTCTCGTAAAATTGATCCCAGAATAAAAATATATGTGTGTGCCAACTTTCACGGGCGACTGTAATTTACTCATAAACACACACAGAACATCATTCAGAAGTTAAAGAAGCGCATGAGATGTAAGCGAAGTGAGTACGGTAAACCACACGGTTTGCAGTTGATACGTTAGACCTGTCGGTGATTTGCGCGATTTCACTCTTAATTTTCCCTAATACTTATCATGTGGGGAATAAATATTTTGTTATGAGAAAAAAAAACTTCATAAAATTATTAAACGAACCGCTACATGACGCTTAAGATTCAATTGTAACCTATCATTGAATATGGTTGTCTTAAAAATGCATCATTTAGAAAAAAAATATGTCTTAATGCCAGCTAACAAAAAGTCATATTCGAAAACATGCAGCACAATTCAAAAGCGAAATATATTTATTCGAAATTGTATCATTGTATGCACCTTTTATAATAAAATCATCACAGAAAATGGTGAAAGACTCTCAAAGTGTCATATTGCATGACATGACAGCACAGTTCAAATGCAGTATATGATTTTTCACATGTACATAAATAATTATATGTTACGATAAAATAAAATGTTAAAGAACCGCTATGTAAGGCTTAAGAAATAAACTGTTACATTATAAACATTCTGTATAATAAGAATTAAGCATCGTAGGAACCGCATTTAATACAAAAAAATATACAGAAAATTACGCGTCAGCTATCCGAGAGTCTTATTCCATAGCACGCCAGCGCGGTTCAGATGCGAAATGCGATTGTTCAATTAACCAGAATAAGTCTATTTTCATTTGCATCACATGTTGATGGTACCCCTATCACCTGTCGGATGCACGCCACTGCTGACGTCACATCTGACGGCTGCCTCCGAACACGCCATGTACACGAACCGCTTTTTATGCCCTATTTGTTTTCACTCCATTATCCTTATTGTTCGTCAAGGTATTCTCTATTTTTGAAGTCATTTAAAGCAATAACCGAAAATGACGTTGAAGTAACGTTGGACGTAGAATTAAAAATGAAAAACGGTTTCAGTTTACGCGAATGTCATATAAAATACGTTCCGGAGTTTACCGGTTGTTACCAAAACTGCTGTGAAAAAATGGCACGGATTTATAAATGTTGTAAGTCATTTTTGATCTATTACAGAAAAAATGTTACATCGGCGGCAATAGAAATGTGTTATTGGTTTCTTACATTCTAAACATACGCAATAGAATTTTATCAGTTACGT
>JAFELO010000049.1:1190811-1204792 GCA_017140195.1 Eumaeus atala | reverse complement strand
AATTAACAATAGAACATTTTCAACAAACTTGGATAATGTGAGAAATAACACAAAAAATCCATATATCATGCGTACGACTTCGGAAATTAAAATAAACAACTCTATTCACAAATAAAAATTAAAAAAAAAAGAAATAGTAAACACCACAGAAGACGTAGAATTGTAGAGTAAAAAGGTGTAAAGCAGCAGCAAAGATTTTTCGCAACACATTTAGAAGTATGGGAGCAATATATGATAGCTAAATATTTAGACGCCTTCGTCGGCTCAGCAAAACCAAGACATAGGTAGCCATTTCAAACCATATCCACCTTCGTTTCCATGTTAATTTCCGCCGAAGCTAAACGGGAATAATTGTGCGATTTATTCGGCAGTTTCTCAAATTAGTATTTTTCTTTTTACAGTATAAAGGTACAAACGAGCAGATAGAACCATTCGGGGACTGGGGTCATATATCCACATAATTATTATGCAAATGTGAAAACACGCAACAGCGTAACGTAGTGGTCATTTTCATAATATATCATGTGAGTGAGAGGTACCTCCCCGATCGTGTCTGCCTAATTCGGCTGCAATGCAGCATTACCACTTACTAATATTTACTACTATTTTTTAAGAGCAGGGTGGATCTGATGATAATAAGAACCATACGTGAATGTAACTGTACAATTATTCCACTCATTCAATTGGAATTTCGAATCGAAACAAAATTAAACACGCAATTATAAGAATACTCTTACGCAATAATGTAGCGACCGCGTAATTAATTACAAGCACTTTTACCCGTAATTAAAAGAACGAATGTAACGTGTACATTAATTAAATACCAAATGACCTAACAATACGCACCTCAGATTCACGTAGCACTATATAGTAACAGGGTAAAGAGCTGGTGCATATAAAAGCCGTCTAGAAAGTTTTCTGTCGCTCGCGGTGGATCGATACTGTACTGAGGTACGCCCGGGAGTACCGGCGGTAATGAACCTAACAACAGCTACTTCGCGAACATTTGGGTTAATATGCCATCTGTAGCGTTTTATGAACAAACATTTGCTTATAAAACATATCTTTATATAGCTCGTTCAGCATCTAAATAGTCATCACAACCACTGCCTGACAGAAGACACTGAATATATATATCAGGACAATTTTAAGTAATTTTACTATATTATTATTTGTTATTCATAAAGTATGTGGATGTTCATGGCCGTCGGTAGTCGTAAAAAAGCTGCGATTGTTCGTTTGCCCCCCTATTCTATAAGAAAAAAAAACAACTGTGTCTGAAGATTTTGAAATATATATTAGAATATTAGTTTGCATTCGAATCCGCGGCTTCGTTTTACGTTCACAATATACCGGATCAACTGAGCTGTCATACATTTGTGAGACCAGGGGCTAATCTATATATGTGCGTTTTCTTCCAGCACCGAGCCGGTGATCCTGGAGCCCGAGAGCCGATATAACCAAGTTTTGTTAATACGTAATTGGGACCAAATCCCTATTGGATATGCTGTCGGGGACCGGCTCCTTGCGCGTGTTCGAGGGGAAATTAATCAAATTAAGCACGAGGTATAAGAAAAGGAAAGCAACGAAGTATTATGTAATGGAATCTTAACGTTCATTATTAACGGAAAGGATTCGGATTTTAAATGAAGTGTCTTAAACATGATCATCAGACTCGTGTACCTTTTATATTTTGTTTTCGCGTGGAAATGTTTCCCCACTGCCGCCGGTGCTGGCTGGAATGCTATGGATACGTGGGACTGGTGGCAGTGAGACACGGTAGGCTACTTATAATAATAATAATAATTTCGTAGATATACGGAACCCTTCGTGCACGAGTACAAGTCACCCTGGACTGTTTTCTTTATTTACCTAAATAAATAATGAATATCAAAAGTTTCTCTGGCTGTGTTGATATTTATGGGCTGTCGACTCTACTTCTTTACCTCCAACGTAAATAAAAGTATGCTAAGGTATTAGTGTTACGACTACAAATGTGAATAATTATAAAAATCACAATTATGTCTGTGAGTGCAGATAACTATAGTGAGTGAACGACTTGTCATAATACGTACTTCAGTGGAAGTTACACTACATGCGTTAGCTTTATTATTTCGTCGACTGGTGCACAATTAAGCAGGCACCGTCACGTAGGGGATTAGGTAGCACGCATCTCACGCACCGTTAATTCGTCCACCCGCGCTCTATACCTACACGACGGCTATATCTGTACGAGTGTTAATAGCGTAAATCCTATTGATTTAATCATTGATTTACAAAAACACAAGACACACGATTTCATAATGAACGGTCATTTTAAAGCATCCGCGATCGCATATAAACCTATTTTCACCTTTTTTCAATGTTAACCTTACAGTCAGACAATTTGGAAATGCTGTAAATATTGATATTTAGGAATTACTTGTGTGATTGATAGATAAGCCTGCAGATGTATTTAATTTTTATTACTTTTTATATTTCCGAAAATGTTGTGCACCACTATTTTAGGTAGAAAACCAACCACCAACAACACTTCCAATTTTAAATTGAATGATATATAAATTAAAAGAAATTTTATTTACAAATGGTACATTAGAAGGATCAGCTGTCCTGTAGTTACGTACACATGTATCGGCTACTAAAATGGATGTACGTTGATAAACGTTTATCAACACTACAGCTAAAGAGAAATAACTAACAATATCTCGGATTTCCAATATGCAGGATAAATTTTAAAACTTTGATTTTTGCTAATCGATTCGTCTGTGTGCTCGATTCGATTGTGCTACTTTTTTTTTCTTTTGGAAACCTGTTTGAGACGTATCATCATCTACATTACTTTTGATGCCAAGTTTCATGCCGCACATGGAATGCCAGCATTATTTCTTCTTCCACTGAGCATACAACGAAGTATTCTAAATAGACGAACTGAACCTCCTCTTTTTTAATTAAAAGAAAATATTAAACTCTATATTATATATTTACTTCACAACCTCCGATTTTATTCCATTACAATATTTTTTCAAAGTGAAAAGTATAAACAGAAAACGATTTGAAAGCTCGTGCCAACATTTAATAACTTTCGTATTTAAATATCGAAATCGGTACACTCATAATATTAGCGAAACCTCAAAATTAAGCGACTACCTTCTTTTCAGTCAAACTAAAGTGTTTTCAGCGCGCTTCTGTTTTCGTAGCGCAATTAAACTGCTGTTAAACTTCTTGCAGCGTATTTGCGGAGCACCTGAACGGTCCGCGAAAGTTGTGCGGCCGCTTGTTTGCCTGCTAATTATACCCGTCTATAGAACCCGGAATCAACTCACAAAACGCTGACCTAATATCAACGGTCAAACGCCAGCGTTTCGGTCTATTCAAGCAGGGATTCAAAAGCCCGTAGTCATGGCAATGTGCCTGTATTATTTCATTGTATCAACATATTCATATCGACATGCCGGTGCGATTTAAACGAGGGGCGGTCTGAAGCCAGATTTGTCAAGTCTCTTTTCAAATTAGTCTCCACGGGCCAGCATTGGCACTTCACGCGTTTAAAATCAAAAGCCCAGAAGGGTTATGTAATCCGGACCTTTTTCAGTGCGACTTGTGTTTGTGTGCCCGTCTCGTCTTTTGTCACGTATTCTTAATTAAGGGCCGACGGCTGCCAGGCGACCCGCGACCCCACTCGTCACATTTTCATATTGATTGTGAGGGAGGTCACATGCCGTATGACATATTTAATAAATATTATGAAAAGCTACAGTCGTATTGTCTTACCCTTTTGTAAGAGCCAGCAGTCGAATGGAGGGTTTGATCGGGGAGATAGTCACTCGCGTCGTGGCTATGTTGAGGTGCTTTGTGCTGTTCTTGAGAATCCCTTGTCGGGATGGGGCAATTAAAGATTAATTCGTCTTGCGGTATGTTTATACGCCAAAAAACTCCAACTGCTTGTTCGTACCTTAGAGCTAAAAGAAACGCCGAATCATGCGTTGTTGTAGAAGCGTTCCCGATAAATCTTGACATAATAAATGACACTTAACCGCACAAAGTGACGCAGACGGAGTGTCTTATAAAGAGGTGGCAAAAAATTCAACGTGTCAAAGACACCGTGGGGTTCTTTGTTATAGAAATATTTTTTAAAGCTTAACTCCTTAGCGAATTGAGAGATTAAGTCTTTTTTGAAGAGTCCCCGGGGCGGAGCGTGATCATTTCCTCAGATCTAATTTCCGCGGATGCTCCGTTTGATTGTTATTTTTGTTGCTTTTTTCGCATTTCCTGCGCCGACGGGATTTGAAGTGACAGCCGGCAATTTGCACTAGAGCGCGATAAGTGTTTTCCTTCGTTTTTTGTAACTTTGCAACTTTGAACCGATTTGTTCGTACGTCAATTTGCCTTTGATTTTATAGAAGTTTATAAGTGAATCGCCCTATTCAACAGTATCCATATAAATAATTATTATTTATATGTATAAGACGGGGCAGTGTATTTTATAGACATCTAATTTATATCTCCCCTTAGTTCTACTCCAATATTACAGTCGTAGCCTAGCCGTTTTGTACAAATCGCCGTATGACATTACGGGCTAGCCTTAGCCTACTTTTAGAAACAGGGCTGTCTTGTTTAGTGGCGGGCGAGCGACTAGCCGGATTATCATTGCGAGACGTTCTACAGTATGGCGGCTGACGTTCAGTCTCATTAAATGTCTTGATTTAAGCCAGTGATAGTGATCGATACAAGTATAAAATTAGGCCGGGTGTTTTTAGTGCAAATATAAAAGTAACCTAACCACAAAGGCTTATTCGGGAGCTTGCTCCCGCCTAAACTTTTTTAAATTCCTATGTATTCTACAACCGCTGCCATTGTTGTTGTCATGTCAAGCAGCGCCGCGAGTGTCAAAGTTAGGAACTAAAATGTGTCAAAAAAAAGTCGGCCAATGCTTTACTTTATTGAATATCATATAATAATCAATAACAACAAACTCTTTCCGGCGCAATTTCGCTCAGCCGTATTCATTGTGGCTAATCGTTGGCCCGCCACAAAACAAAAAAGCATTGTTTTTGAAAGCAGCTAGCCGTAATGATATACATCGATTCAGACAATCCAACTGCGATATTACTATTGGGTCGGGTGTAAACGGAAAAAGCATGCAAAGTAAAGGTACCTTATTGCAGATTTTTTTACATCATAGGAAAGCAAAGTAAAAATTGAGGCTTTTTACGACTACCGACGCCTATGAATATCCGCACAATTACTAGGCTTCTTTTATACGCTGATGCGTTGCCCTTCATACCTCCTCCTCCCAATGGGCCACGGGCTACTCAGAAACCATAACAAACACGACACCGAAGATGTCACTTTGCGGTGGAGCGAGAAGTCGTGCAGGGAGACTCCCCAGGTCGTGCCAGCCCAATTACGCTACTATGCAGCATGCCACCAGCTGTTACAAAAAATTCTTAACTCCCAGGTACTCGAACCTGGGAGCTAACACTCTACGGCCAAATATCTTTACAACAAAGCAGTCATTATTCAAATACACGGACAGAACAATACGATTATCCGAAATTAAAGAAAATATGCAAATATCAGTAAGGCAGTGGGTAAGCGTTCGTAAGCCGAGTAATTATTCGCATTGGATTTGCAAACGCCCTGAGCGTTCCGTTTCCGCACACGCGAATTACACTGACCCCCGTATGCTTAAATCAAAACATGTGCCGAGAGCGGGCTTAGCCGGACGCTGATTTTGAAGAGGGCTCCCCCTTTTTGCGGGTCCCTGCGTCGATTCCTTGGCGATGATCGATACCCCACCCCCTTTCGACCCTTCCCTCTCTTAATTAGTCGGAATACGTCGGACACACACATACATGTAATGTTAATCAACTTTCATTATGCACTAAGGATTTAGACGGATATGTCTGAGGAGCGATTATCCGCGGGGTCGCGGTCCCGACCAAGAAATCATACTTTATGGCTGCGAGCTGCGGAGACCCGCCGACACATTAGAACTAACTGCTCATACATCACGAGTGTGACACTATTGTTCTAAATGTGGCCGTACCGCGATTAGCATTATTCTCTACACCTCTATAACTGATGTGGTAAATAAATATTTACATATCACATGATACTGGAATAAGGTACCTTGACTATCTATAACATAGATAAGAATTGTGTCATGATTAAAATCCCCTAATAAATGACGATCAGTCTACATGCTAGAAAATGCACAAGGTCATATTAAAATCTATAGCGATTCTAACCGAATAACAGGAATTAGCGACATTTTTTTTCCTGTGAACTACAAATATGTATCCGCTTGCCACTCGTAGATAGTATTCTTTTGCTTTATTATCATTCAATTTTTTTTTTCATATTATCTCATATCGAATAACTCACGTTTCTGCAATTAGTAAACAATGTAAACAAATAAGAAGGCATATATTGTGTAATATTTTTATTAACGACGTATTGTCTCGTATAAAGACTAAAAGAAGTAATCAACTACATTTAGTGTTGCTGGCTTATGACATGCTAATGATTCGAGGTCTAGTTCGATCTTAATTATAAGAAACAGTAGTCCGTCCCGACTTCCCACGGACATTTCACGAAATATGGCAAATATCATTGATTTACAAAAATATTACAATTATAAATTGTAATTTGGCCTCGTAAACATTACACGTCATGAAAATGTCAGCAAATTAAATTTCAGACAGAACGTTTGTCAATAATTACTGCAGCTAAGTTAGGCTTTAATTTGATATTTTTTCACATTTAGGATACAGTACCGAAGTTATATTTTTCATCCAAACATTATATAGAATGTTCATATATAAATCTAACCTATGCTCTTCACAGATAATGTAGGAGTTTTTCTTTCGATTCGGCCCGGTAACTTCGGAGCCTATTCAATGCAAACAAGCAAACAATCAAACAATTTTATAATATGAGTATAAAAGAACCACTTAATTATAATCGCCTCTGTGGTGTAACGGTGCGGGTGTCGCCCGATAGGACCATTAGCCGCGTGGGGTCCTGGGTTCGATCCCCAGGTTGGGCGACTGTTATTAAAATGTTTGTCACATTATTCTGAGCACGCATTACATTGTCCGGGATTGGAATGTGCCCGAAGGGGCCACCTATGACATCATGGGCCTCAGTACCTTGGCTAATCGTGGGTGTTCTAGTATATCTACTTACGAGTTGTGGATGTACTAGCACACCTCTGTCTACCTCATCGGGGTTAACAGGCGTGAGGGTGGGTACCTTACACTCAATTATAAAAAATACCCATTTAATTTCAAATACAGTTTGAACCGTCAAACTGTATTTGAAATTAAATATTAATTAATAATAGTATTGGTGTATAACTTTTAGGTACACAAGTAAAAACGAAAAGACATTGTCACTTACGTGTATATTACTCGAGTTTAAGTGTTGTATGCGTGCTGTAGTGTGCGTATGGTTTTATTTAATTGAAATAATAAAATATAAAGCATTTTATATAATCTAATCATCACGTGAAATAAAATTGATACTTCACTAAAAACTACAACGAGAAACTATGAAAGCCCTTTACATTTACCCACAACAGTTTAAATAAAAATTAATATTTATGCAACCCTTTCGAGTGCGTCGAGTGCTTTATTTCAGGAACAGATTCGCCCTACATCATAAACCTTCAGTAAGCATTTAATCGTTCAGTCGTAACCCCTACAAAGACCAGCGATAGCAGTCTCCTCTAATCTACTCTTACGAGGATAAACCTCTAATAAATCTCTCTCTTGGCCCGTCCTTTAATAAACGCATGTTACGTAACATCATAGTTAAATTTATAACTGTCATCAATTACTTAAATCTATTAGATAGTATTTGAAGTACCCTTTTGATAGTTGGTAATTTCTCAGGCTGATCTCCGTCGTATCAGTTAGTGGGGAAGAAAGTCACAAAATGAGAAGTTAAGTAATTGCAAATAATTAATAAAACATTTGATGTCATTTGACACATTTTTTATTGCATAAGAGGACAAACGCGCAGTCAAAGTGACTGCCGACGTCCACAGACATCCGTATAACTGTTGTATTGCACTTATTTCCTCCTCCCTTTCCTCCTCCCTTCCCAAATACTTGGCTGCGTCAAAAATTTACTATGAACTGATAAATGTTTAATTTAAATATACTTCTATATATGCGTGACTTACAAATAATGATATAACAGCTCCGCTAAATTGTATAAACCTGTTTAAGCTTCCGAGCAAGCTGGAGAAATATATACATACCTTCCTACATTAAGAGAACCCTCCTTCTTTCTTCCTCAAGAAGAAGGGTTATTTTCCAAGGACATAAATAACCCTCCTTCTTTCTTCCTCAAGAAGAAGGGTTATTTTCCAAGGACATAAATAACCCTCCTTCTTATTCCCGTTTAATAAAGATTATGGATACAGTTACAGTGTTACCAATTCTAAATGTACTCTTAACACGGCCCAGTTGTTCTTCGATCACTGTCCATCGATATTTGATCGAAGCAATTGTTTAAAATTGTGTTGTTAATAAAATTTCTTCACATACCCCATTACTCTAAAAAGACTCAACTCTTGATTAATGAATTTTCTTGTTTCATTTACGTTACGCTCAATTTATTTATCATGTTAAAACCGACCACACAGAACAGAGCTCTGAACGTATCATATTAATAACACAATCGCTAACAACGCGCCGCTGTCACGTGTCTTTATACGTTGGTAATCTGATACGCGAAGATTTCCAGGGCCCTCCAGCTAATGCAATAGAGGAGGTGTCCTCGTTGCTCATTAATAACAAAGAACGTCGGGACCAGCCGCAGCTACCGCTAACAAATTATGAACTTCTTTCGACAAGTCACTCTTACACCTATGAACTTATTACGTCTAATATTTGCTGGCAATTCTATTAGCAAGCTCTTGGATAATGAGAAAGTTTTGTTTTTTTTTTTGACAGCGTAAAAGGGTAATGTGTTTGACTTTCTTTCTACTTGTCACGGTCCCTGGAGTAGGCCCTAGGGAACTAGATCCGTGTCAACTATACTCCCCGCTAGTTGGGTCAAGCCGTTAAAACGGGCCGGTCGTTGGGAAGCTTATACCGAGCGGGAAAAAGATGTGTTCGACCTGCAGAGAGAGAGAGCGCCCCAGTGGTCATGTTACTACCGGGTGTGAACACCGGTTACACAGAGAACACCAGATGATGACCGCCGAGTTAGTGTCTCATGCCGCGTAGAGAGACTTCACGACAAGATGACTGGAAATAGAAAAAGAGAGATATTTGAATATGAGTTAATCTATGTGTATTATTTTAGGGGTGCTGCAGTGTTGCCGTAGAGAGTAGACGTTCATTCATACACACAAATATGAAGAATATAGGAATGCGTGTGTGTGTGTGTGTGTGTTTGAGTGTGTGTGTGTGTGTGTGTGTGTATGTGTGTGTGCGTGTGTGTGTGTGTGTATGTGTGTGTGCGTGTGTGCGTGTAGGTGTGTGTGTGTGTTTGTGTGTGTGTGTGTATGTGTGTGTGTGCATGTGTGCGCGTGTGCGTGCGTGTGTGCGTGTGTGTGTGTGTTTGTTTGTGTGTGTGTGTGTGTGTGCGTGTGTGTGTGCGCGTGTGTGTGTGTTATGTGTGTGTGTGAGTGTGTGTGTGTGTGTGTGTGTGTGTGCGCGCGCGCGTGTGCGTGTGTGTGTGTGTCTTATAGAACAGACGTCATGTAATTATTATAAAGTCGCGTATCATGCGGTCTATGCTAGTGTAAACCCGCCAAAAAATGTTTTTCTTCCAGAAGAATTTTCTTTCACCGATACTATATTTATGGGCGTACGTAATTACTATAAGGTTGTTCGAGTTGTCATTAGGTTTCTCTTTCTTTCCCGTTCTTCTTTCCATATAATAAAGTTATCATTTATTTTTAATTAATTCATTCATAGTGAAAAAGTAATTATTTATACCTATAGTAATAATAAACAGGTTATTAATTTCTAAAAGGCCAATGACGCGAAACCTAGCGAATGTATGTGGGTGTTGATGGCGGTGTCACGACTGCCCGTTATGGACTTTTGGGGGCGTTTGTGATTCGAGTTCTAAAAGGTTTTGTATTCCTATTACTTACCTTGCCTACGGTTGCTTACGTGTATTAAAACCATTACCCTCCTTCTTACGGAGTTGGGTAAAAATACAGAACTATTAATTAGGTCAATTCAGCTGGTATTGATGTTAGTATGTGAAAATCTTGTGAAAGTTCAACTTCAAGTTATTACTCTATGTGCTGTACTATCTAAGCAAATTTAGGATGTTTTAACAAAGTAACTATTTTATACAACTCATACGGCCCACTACTACGAAGCTCCTGTGAAATTAAGTAATTAATTAAGTTTATGTGTGTCCAGGGGTACACCACCATCTTAAACAATTAAACCCACACAAAATTGATACAAGTACTCTATCCCTTTATACTCCGATTCCGTTAGTGCGTCCCACCGGTATCAGAGAGTAATCAAAAAACAGGATCGACGACTCGCAATGATGAAGACGTCCTTTCCGAGACACCGACGTGTGACCGCCAACTTTCCGACTCCGGACTGTTGTTAGAAATTGACATATCTTAATTTGTAATCGGACTTAGGACTCGAGGTCGGATCGGACCCTTACAATCGATGATTGGACATGCACACTAGACTACACGGCAGTCCTATTAATACTCACAATTTATTATAAATATTAGCAACAATTTGACCATACTGACATCACTTATCGCTAACAGCATAGTTGTATGAACCCTTAACAGGATCGAGGCTAGTTTCGTCAGCTGTCCGGCGCAACCGTGTGATTGATCGTCAATGAAGTGGGATGGATATTAATGAGCATTTCTTCGCTTCACCGCCTATTATCCAGCGTCACACACACGCGTAAATATCTGCAAAGTATTAATCATTGTGGCGAATTATCCTAACACACTTGGGAAAATATATGTGCCTCGCGTAACCTGTACCAGAGATGATCTATGCCCTGGGGACACCGATATCGATTGGATGGCATGTACATGTATATTTTCAGATTTTTAATAATTTTGAATAGTTTCAGCCATAATTTTTTTTATCACATAATTAAACTAAATATAGCTTTGACAGTGTACATGAATCTAGTTAAAGTTTAGTTTAGTTTTAATAGTATAGTTAACTATTTTAACATTCACACATACAGTACACTCCCTGTTTTGATCGTTCCGAAAATAGAATACAAGCTGCTGAAAATTGAATTGACAGCATAATTCTGTATAATATTTTAACTACTGTAGTTATACTGTCGGTTTAAGATAAAAAATATTTTTATTAATCTTAATGACTAATAAGAATTACCGATATATCTCTATTATTGGCTAATCGTAATATTTCGCAAAACGAATGTTTGAGTTTAAAATTCTTGTGATAAACATGTATATGCAGTAGCCGGTCTGAACTGCAAGGGGAAGCCATCTTGACAGACAAAGTGATACTTATTAGATTGATAATTTTCTGTAACTACAGAAGGCATCGCTAGTCTTAAACATAGTTTATCCGTAACAGATCATGTTGAAACAAAAATAAATATTCATTTTAAACTTAACGCTTGCAAATTTAATTAAAACGAACAAAGCAAATCCATTCTTATTTACAGCGCTGAGACAGTATCCCTAAGTCCCATATCAAAAGGGTTTGTTTTATTTCAATTAATTTGCAATCACAAAGAGTTTCCCACACCGCAGTCACTCGTCAACGATTTAAGCAGATGTCGTGTTAAGAAGGTCCTCAGGAATATTCGTTGGGAATTTAAATTGCAAATTTGTGCGACGGCAGGTGCACTGTACGCTCTCTCTCTCTCTTTCACCCCTCGCAATATCTCTCTCGCGCAATGAAAATCAAGGAATAATGAACATTAACGAATAAAAGTCGAGCGTTACTAATTACAGGGCCCGGCTCAAAGAACGTAATCTTTGCACTTTATTTTCAAAGTGTTCGACTTGGCGTTAATTTGGAAGAGGCTTCATGACTGTGATTTTTCCCTCAATGAGTCTTCGCCGTGATTTATTGGCTGGGAGAATTCTGCAAACAACCTGTTTAAGTTTTACCGAATACTCGAAATGTACACTTTTATTGATTATACTGAAAGTAACGTAAGTGACGTTTATTTGTAAGTAAACTTACTGTCATTATTAATTGCTATGAAGTGACAACACATAAATTAGTTAGAGAAAAAAAGAGAGAACCCCTCACCTTCCGTCTAACGCAGGTCCTCAACGGGTGCTTCGGTGAATATCTGTGTAGGACGTCCCATAGGGAGCCGACGGCTCGTTGTCACGACTGTGACGCGGCGGTGGACTCAGCCCAGCACACCTCGAGGTGTGTTGGGCTGAGTCCACCGCCCATCGAGGTGTGCCCGAGATGGGCGGCGCTGCGTCACAATCTGACATCGGACAGTCGGAGGGGACTTGTTAAAGTTGAGCATCCTCGTAGCGATGTTCAACTTTAACAAAGAGACCTACCAGGCGATGGCTTCTTTCTGCGAGACTGTAATGTCCCAGAAAGAAGCCGACGAGCTGGAGAGAGAAGAGGCTGTCGTCGCGGCCTCTCCCCGCAGACAACGAATGTGGGTACGAAGGAGGCGCTATCTGCAGCGCCTTCAGTAGTGCCCCTGTGTTCCATGTCGGGCCGGGATAAGAACCCGGTCCACTCCATCAAGACACGGCGTCGTGGGGACTGTCATAGCGTAGCCGGACAGTCCCCGAGGAGGTGAAGTCTGGCCTTTTCGCCGAGGATAGCCTGTCGCTGGAGGGGTCCTGTTGCTTGCAGATCCGGGACCCTCCACTAAAAACGGCTGAAGGTCCCGTAGGGGTTTAGTTGGTATTGCTACCCAATTGCCGAGTCCAACATAAGTCTGGAGGCCTACCCGGGTGGGGATACCTGGGGAGGTATCATGCGTAAGTGTATTCCCCTTCGTCACCAAAAGAAAAGGATTTATAGGGTCCTTGCTAATAATAATAAGCTAGTAGTTCCGCACAGCCCTGACTTTCCAAGGTCACTACCTTGGAAAGTCAGGGTGTATTTTATTTTCCTTATATATTTAATTTTCCTTATCATTTTACAATATTTTTCAATAATTCTTAAATTTTTCACTTTTTCTAGGCGTAATTTGTGACTTTATTTCAAGTCATACCTCTTACAAAACCGTAATTAGCCTATGCCGCTCTCTAGAGACAACTTAAGATAAAATTCTGAAGAATTATTTAGTAAAAGGGAAAATCATTATTCATATTCAAAATTACTAAAAATTTTGATTGGGACAATCTCTGTTTGTGCGGGCTAACTTATGTTACTCAATGAAATTGAGTGCGGTTTAATTGTGAGTAAATTTTTGTAGCTGACTTGCTGAAGATGTTAAGTAGTAAGCTGGAACTAGTTTTTAGATGTATTTTAAAGCAGTTACAAACATCTAATACGTTATGTGAGTCACATAATGGTCGCAGGCCAAAACTAAACAGAGGGTGTGTTTCATTACGATTGGGGCCGGTTCTAAATTAAAGTTTGGCTCACTCGCGACGTGTAGCCACTTGCGGAAACCGTGCACGGACCCGTTGGCATTAATGAATATAGATTCTAACCAACCCTTCTTAACTAGACACGCCTCATTAAAAGAACTATCGAAAATTTAAGAAATATTAATAAAATTTTATAGATAAGACCAAAAATACGAGAATTATAGATGTTAAAGTGTATTTTTAAGTCTTTAAAACTTTATAATATGTAATTTTAACACGACCGTCTACAATTTATCAACGCCATGATTATTCAGGTAGTGATAATTTAGTTCCTCTCTCATTTATATAATTGCTTGAAAACTACAGAAACTTCTAATGTCTTGACTTCTTATGTATTTTAAAAAAGTGTAATGTATTTAAACTAGTAAAATTAGGAAAGAAGTAGATAAACAAACAATA
>JAFELO010000049.1:1157857-1190440 GCA_017140195.1 Eumaeus atala | reverse complement strand
TATATATAATTTTATTTATTTAATTAAATACTAAATAGTACAGTGTAACAAAAATACATTTCAATTAATCCACTTTTTATAGAATAAGGGCCGAGAGGTGCCGACCCAATTCCGTTGCATAAGACAACGTAGTGTCATGCACTATGCATGGCACTATGTCGTCCGATATGTTATTTAACAAATTTCTTTATAAATGGAAACATCAAAACAATATAATAATTCAAAGTTTATATATTTTATGACAACCTATACTTATTATAAAATAAAGTCCGCAAAAGCTGTCTGTCTGTATGCGATAGATTTTCTCAAAACCTACAGAAAAAAAATGTCATGCAATTTTTACCCATGAATAGAGTGATTATCGGGGAAGGTTTTATTGTACAATTTACTAAGGTAACAATTTATTTAAAAGTGAAACCGGGGAGGATCGCTAGTGTTTTAATAAAATGTAACAATTTTGTTATAAAGTATTTGTATACAAATACACATTAGCGTAAAAAATACGCTCTTAAGAAATAGGATTTGTCGTTAATCTTCGTCGCAGCCCCGCACCACCCCCACTCCGCAGTGGACCTTCCTTCGTGCCCATGTAATTAGCTTCCCAATTTTAAAGCCTCCTCGCCTTCCGTCATCAATCCACCCCAGCTGAATCGATAATAATTAATTATTTTTGACATAATCACGGCCAAAATCCATTCTGTTTTTGCTAATTCATGTCCCTATAATAAAACGAGAAGACGCTTTTAACGCGCCAGATGAAATCGATAAAAAATAAATAAGGCCAACTTTTAGCCAACTCAAACAAATCTCGCTTACGCGGCGTGACGACCGGTGATTAATTATATTATACGAAGAATTAATAATTCTACGATAATGTCGATGGAATTTAACAGACAGAAACACATTCGTGGTCTTACGCCAGGTGGATCGCTCCGAGTTATTCATAAGGCAGTGCAGGTGTGTAGCACGCTACATTAATCAGGAGTTTCGGGAAGCAAAAAAATCTGTTTCCGGACTGCTATTGAAAATTGGAAAAATCCAAATAAAATTTTCTGAATAATGTGGGAATGGATATTCCATATTTCCTGTGGGGAGTGTTCCGAGGAATTGTTAATACCACCACTAGACCTCCATCCTCAGACAGGGCCACAGAACTCTAAGTGCCACGCCCATCACCTTAATGTCCGTAAATCCACAATAGTGGGGATTATACGCCACTTCTTACCGCGTACAACTGTACTGTGGAACCAGCCGCCTCTCTCGGTATTTCCGATCCGATACGACTTTGAAAATACCTCTAAGAAAAGAGCATACCTATTCCATAAAAGCTGGGCATCGCGTCTGTAACACGCCTTGCAGATGTCCATGGGCGGCGGTAGTCACTACCCGCCTGCTCATATAAAAAATTGAACCCGAAAAAGAGAGATCTGTTATTAGACATGCTTGTTAGTAGCCCAACGAGGCAAAACTAAAAACGTACACAAACAATGAATAACCTAACTTTAAAAAATATACTGTGACCTCTAACGGGATTTCGTACTTTAAAATACCTTAAATCGTGTTGCATACGAGGCATACGTCTGTAGCAGTGAACACTGAACACTCCTAATAGAGTTGTCTTACCCGACTGTACTGGAAGAAGTTAATTAATTATTAACGTCATTGAACTAAAGAAACCTACGAAACTTTTATTCTTATTATTCTTGCACAAACAAAGTTATTCTTGATCAAGTTGAAGTAGTCGTTTTAAAGTGCACTACAATGATTAACTTATACGTCCACATGATGTGAGGGACAAACACCGCAGGACTGACAAGGGACCTTTGTGAGGGCCTCAAATAGGACGCTGTGTCAATATTAGACATGTCACGAGAACGGGAATATGGGTGAACGAGACGATGGGTCCTGTACATTGATAGTTTATTTATAGTTACTACAAATCTTATCGTACATACTGCAGTGTATATTTCGATTACTGAAGTATGCTTTTTCAATTCAATTTCATGCTGTACTGTCATGATTCTTGCAAGGACGTTATGAAAGTATGCCCGTGGGTACGGATGCGAATGCCAATATTTGGTGACATGATCCGCGGATGCGGATACGGATTAGCTTTCTTCCGCAGTCGACGTCGATGTGCGTGACCTTGATAGTAGTCGTCAAAGGCCGCTTGACGTGATGGGCAGGTTTACTTTGACTTTATCCAGAAGAAAAGTTACCGTTTATAGTACAGTACTGACACTCCAGATTGACTGAACGTTAAGTCATTTTTTACAGAATTTCCTCTATGAAGTTTTTTAGAAGAAGAATAGAAGAATTTGTATAGGAATATCCGTAACATCCCTCATATTTGCCTACATGAATACATAATAATGTATCAATATATTACATTAATATGTATTTAGTATATTATATTCTGTATAAATTGTGTAAATTCTAGAATTAAAGAAGGGGTTCTCTAGTAACATCGAGTCACATAGACGGTCTCGTGATAAAGTGTTCTAAAATCGGCGACAATATCTTTGGTAGCTTGTTTTTGATGCTCGCATTGTAATAGCCTGTGATAGGTAAGTAGAAATTCACCTACTAATAGTTATGCAGCCTTATATTGTCCGTTATCGACATACCTACACTAAAGATTTCATCTAATGTTAACATCATAGCCACATGACTCAAACAAATATTTTGAATACAAATGAAATTTTAATATTCATTAATATCACTCGAAGCGTGGAATATTGGGAATCGAATATGCGCATAAGTGGGTCGGCCTAAACAAACGTTGCCGCGATCTTAGTAATAAATACACAGGTGTACCAGCTGGTACCCGTCTCAGCCGGACTGCAGCCGACTGCGGCCCTATTATGGGCCTATTGCGACCCTACTGCGTGCCTAATTCGGAACAACTGCGGTCCAACTCGCAAAGTATTCGTAAGCGTTCAAACATGCCACATGCCTCGCTGGGTTTAATCAGGCCGAGCCGCTGGCTAATATTTTCACTATGTATTTTTTAAGTACACAACTTGCCCGTACTGTTCTTATTAGCATAGCCAAAATTTTCGAGCGCTAATTGAATTTTGCTTTGGCTGTTTTTTCTTTGTCGGTTTGAAATTTGTGTACAGGTTAGGTAATGCGCGGTAATAATAAAAGTTAGGCGGATTTCGTTAAAAGGTAATGCCGTTGATGTATTGCAGTTGAATGGGTTTGCTTAGTCGGAAATAACCTTTCACAACTGACATAAAGGTAAGTATGTCTAGTTAAATGTTGACAAGTCAAACTAACCCAGTGGCATTATAATTTGCAAGTTGCAAATTTCAATAAACGATTTTTTATTATATTTTGCACAGAGTGCAAAAATAATCTGAAAATAATTTCTGCAAATGTCTACCAATGATCTGAATCTTACGGCACATTATATTTATATTATAATTTCGACGAAAAATCTACTGAGCGGATCCGGTCGTTATTTTAATTTCAAACAATAGCATTTTACTCTTCATTATGACAAAGAGAAGGTTGAAATTAGGACAGAATTTACTGGGCGAAACCGCGGATCGCAGCTAAAGCTCTCTTATGAAACAACTAGCAGTCCATTCCGGTTTCGCACCACAAGATATGGCAACCATTCATTCACTTAAAAGAGACTTAATATTTCAGCTTCCTAAACACGTTACAATGTGACAACGAATTAATTTATGACAGAACAAAGAGTCAAGACAGCTGGTTGTTGATAACATCGGCAGCTAAATAAGTATTTACTTATTTTATGCATACCCTTGGTAACGTTAATGAAGTTTTCATAATGATGAAAATGTTAAAAAAGGTTGGATAACCTATGTTCACCACAAAAAATGTAGGATTCAAATGGTAAAAGATTTTTTTTATCGGTGCAGTAGTTTTGGAGCCAACAAACAAACAAATAAATAAACGATTACATGTTTCCTCTTTAAAATTTTAGTATATAAGTATGGGAGACACAGTATCGCATAAAATGAGTGGTTTATACGTTTCAGGTGCGGGCATAGAATAATGTAATGGTTGTATAAAACATAATATAAACCATAATCCCCGATATTAATCCAGCAGACAAAACTTCACAAAATGAAATAACAGTCGGGATTGCGCCGTGACTGGACGTGCGCATGCTAATGTAAGAAGTTTTTAATTAAAACCGTCGGCCGCTAAGAGTACGTAACGGCCGAGCCTCAGGAGGGACTCCGGATCCGATATTGGGTGTACACGAAAGCCGAAGTACAAACATATTTAGGTCCGGTCCGTATAGTGTACCTCTAATCAACCCAAGTTTATAGATGCCGTGCAAACAGAGCCTTAATACCCCTTTCTTGTTATTAAAATCATGAAAAATATACACAAGCTGCAGCGCGTGGTTTTACCCGTTATTGCTTTTCAGTAATTTTGTCCATTTGTATATTGTGACAGTATCTTGGTGCTCGTTGTTGGTTTTCAGTAATTTTGTCCATTTGTATATTGTGACAGTATCTTGGTGCTCGTTATTGCTTTTCAGTAATTTTGTCCATTTGTATATTGTGACAGTATCTTGGTGCTCGTTGTTGGTTTCTGGTCGAGTTTCGCGAGACCAACTGCGAGTGTATAGTGCAATAAATTATCTTTATAAAATAAATGTTGTACAATGTGCAATAATAATTAATTGTGGCATAACATTAGAGATACAACAATTCATTTCGTCATGTTTATATCCACCAATGGAAATGCTTTAATATAAAAACCATTATAAAACTACGGGTACAGGTAATGTCATCCTGCATTGGAACTGAAAAGCCCCGGCACGACCGGGAAGGTAACTCTAGCTCACATGAAACCACCGCAAAGTGACAGCTAGCCGTTGGTCCATTGGAGGAGAGGACGAAAGGAGAAAAAATTATATAGACAGCAATAGGCATCGGTAGTCGTCAAAAAGAAAATATTTCTCGTTTGTCCTCATTTATTATTAAAACATTTATTTGTAAGTTGTGTGTATTATGTCATGATAGATCTTATAAAAAGATATATTTTAGCTATTTCATTTAGAGAACAGACTAAGTTATAATTTCTATAAACTTTTATGCAACTGAGTCAATACAATTAACGTAAAGTGAAACCTAACTTGAAATCATTACATGTCATACATTTCAACAGAGAATTTCATTTTCAGATGCACGAGACAGCACTGACGTCACCACCGAAGTAAGTAGCGATCGATTTAATAAAAAAAAAAACTTAAAAACCCATCCCCTTTACAAAGTTGTCCGTCGTTTTATGGCCTCTACGACCGCCAAAAGTCACAGAGGAAAAGTGCAAGCTTGTTTACTCGTATATCAGCGGGTTGCGTCGACGTTTCTTTCTGATAAGCTCAGTCCCCTGCCGCCAATAAAGTGATTAAGCCACAAATCGAAGCTCGGCGGCGCCACTTGCCCTCATCTCTGATAAGTCTCCTTATATTTATGTTCTTTTATTTTTAAGAGAGTCGCCGCTTCTAGTTTTGTTGCAATTTTTTTTATTCCATCTTTGTAGTTTAACTGTGCCAATGAACTCCAAATAATTTTGTTACTCTTATTAGTAAAATCGGTATGCATAGTAAGGTGTAATGACGCCCGGGTCACCTCGATACGACGGGGATCATGACCCTGAGTTGCTGTGACAGCTAGGCTGTCAAGTTTTTTACGGTTAATAAACATCCAGCGGCTCATTTTGAGGATACTGATAAACAGAGCGACGCATAAACATTAACAGGAATTGGCTGTCCACAATCTTCTACTTTCACCCCTCAATTGCAACAATAAAAAATATTTTGAAAAGGGAACAGAAATAAATCAAACAATAGCTAATCGTTCACATTTGCGCTATCCAGTTCCGATTATATCTACCTCCTCTATTACATATAAATTGCCCTTCGAAGTCCCGCGTGTTATAAATTTCATACGTGCTGAGAAATGACATACGGTATTATTTATTACGGACGATTTCCTATGGTTTTTTTCCTTGGAAAATACAAAGAAGACATTCTGATGTAATTGAGCCGCGTTTTATTGGGGCACGCTAGGCGGCCGACGACAAAATGAAATATTCACAATTCTTATTACATGGAACAACTATCGCAAGAGATATTTTAATTTTATATTTTTTGACGTGAGAGCATCTTGTAAATAGATAAAGATAAATGAATTCTCGAAAAAGAATGCAGTCATAGTAAAGTTCCGAGTTATAGTAATGTACCAAATGGGCGGAGCCTGAGAGCGAGAGAACATAGATCATCTCTTTTACTACATCAGACGACGCGTTCACAGATGAACTAGAGAACTGTTATAACGTTAAAAAATTATATAGTACGTAAACCGACTTAGAGATGACCAGTCTTTGTCATAAATCATTTGAGCACAGCACTTGCAAAGAAGAACCAGACTCAAATAAACTACATTCTTCGTACACGTTCCAAAACTACACAATATAACAATGAATATATAACAGAAATAAAATAAGCAAACAATAAAATAGGAAGACTAAAAATTAAGAATTTTCATGAAATTAAGAATTTTGAAACGGTGCATTACCTCGTTTTTAGGAAGAAAAAGGCCAATTTGCTAAGGGCAATACTAATTACGGTGTACCCATTTCATGTGTCTCTATAGTTTATAAACAGCAAACCTGACTGACTTGTACTCGTATATCAACGCACAGCCGAAACTAGTTTCTCTCTTGATGCAAGTGAGCTCTAGAAAAGGATTTTAAAAATTCAGATATTATATTTTACTATCGCTAATAAATCTATTTAAGGTACAAAATAGAAATATTTTATTTATTTCAACGTTTTATAAAAAGACATATAAACTTATAACCATTTAAACAAATGCGAGGTAAAGTAAGCACCGTATTCCAGAGATTCAAATATATGAATAAAAACTCTTCAAATTTATATGTGTCCTTTTTTGTGGAACTACATTAAAAAAAAAAACAAAAAAAGCAAGACAAACGCTTAGATCGTTATAAATGTGAGCGAACGCGATACGATTATCAAAACATTATCATTCGTCAGTCGGTAATTCCCCGTTTACCTTCCGTCGCCGCTTTCAACATTAGTGTCGGTGTCATTAACTCTACAAATGACACTAAAATGAAATCTATTCATTTCCTCGGAGTCAATCGTCAGATATGGTACGATTTCACGCGATCCGAACATTACCAGATCCACGCGGTTATCCTTCGCCCTATTTGTAACTGATACCTTTGATACTGGATTTTTGAAGAAAATTCAATTTACGCCACTTCTGTTTTACAAAATTTGTTTTATCGCGGTTAAATTAAATTTCGCCAAAGTATTATGACAAACTTTTTGGAAAACTACTTAGGGACTGATATTTTGAGAAGTTCTCTTTAATTTGATTGTGAAAATCAATAAATACAAAGGTATTGCCATCCTGCATTGTAACTGACTTGAGCCAGCACTCCCATTCGCGTACCATTAAGGTGATAGGTATGCCATCGAATTGTCCAAAACGGGTGGACCCATGGCGTTGGTTGCTGTAAAGCTTCTGAAACATCGGGCTAGTTATATAATTAAATAAACCGCGATATAATCCGTAAGAATAGTTTCACTGTAATGAGTAACATTCGCGTAAAGTTAAGACCTCAATATATGATGTCGAAATTTCATGCGGTTTATGAGTGGCCAGCCCCTTGGGGGATGGGATGTAGGAAGGCGACACAGCTGCATATGTGGATAATAATGGGCTTCGGTAGTCACCATACGGCTCCGATTGCTCCATTGCGCCCCTATAGGTATAAATAAAATAAAAATAAAACAATATTATATTGAATTGTATTGAAATTATTTATGGTGTGGTTGACCACACCAGCATAATATTAATCTAATGTCTAAATGTTGTATTCGTAATACAGTAGGTACTGCTACACAATTCAATATAATTTATGTATTTTCATTGTAATTATGTTACATTAGGCACATATAAAATATAAAGCAAACAAACATTTACAAAGGTTATCGGGTTTCACGCGCCCGCTCGTGTATTGCGAGAGTTTAATCAATGTCGTTATGGTGCGTAGATGTCGCGATACGGCGATACGGCGATACGGTGCTACGATAGTGCCCCATCAGGGTTCGAAAGCGTGTCGTGTACCGGTTAATTTGTTACGATGTTTATCGACGCCTCTGTGTCTGACACGGCCCAATACTGTCGCGCATAAAACCCTTGTAAAATGGGATGAAATGTGTTTCCGCAATGGCTCACTCTCGGAAAATGAAGTAATTTATTACGGTACGGTTTAAAAATACGATCAAAAAAATGTTTTTTATGTAAAAGTATTTTTACGTAACTTTGTTATTACACAAAAAAGAGACTAAAGTAAAGGTCTATTATAATAATATTACTTAAAATGCGAAAGTCTGTACTTATGATTCTTATTCGTTCACGTAAAAATACTGAACGAGTTTGGTTTGTGTTTGGCGCAGATATAGATTTTATTTTGAAATAACCTAAAAATAAATTTGTATCACGAAAAAGATTTTCCATATTACGCGACTAAATGAAAGATAAATTGAAGTTCGAGTAGAAGATCGAACGATTAAAATCATAAACAAGTTTTTGTTAAAAACAACAGATAGGTAAACTTAACACTATTTAATAAAATTTAAACAATTTATTTAAAAAAAAATAAAAATCTTAAATTGTATTAAAAAAATTAAGCTCTGTTTACTATTTACACAATGAAGTAATTCCCCTTTCTAGTAGCATTCTATAATACCCAAGTGAATGCACTAGGTTAAAATAAGTATAGAGGAGGTAGCGGAGATTAAGTGAAATCAAACGACATTCAAATTGCCCACCAAATAATACGTCTGGATGTATAATTTACTCCTTAACGGAATGGAGAGCTCAAAATTGATAATAAAGTGTGGTATTATCAAAAAATTGGCTTTATTATGAAACTATTTGCCCGTCGTAAGTATCTTGGACAAATAAAAAATTTATATTGGAGTTGGGGGTCGGTTACGTAATAAATAGCCCCAATCACTTGCTATAGCCTACGGGCAAATGATATAGCGGACATGATTTTGCTTCACTAATAGTGGGTTTTATTAAAACATAGTCCTTGTTATTCTGAAACATGAATTTGATCTGTTGCATATAAATTTTTGAAATTCACGCGGGTGTTCTTCATTACATTAACAGTGTTTAAAGATATTAATAAATATATCTATATCTAATGGTATACTTAGTCTGGCCATAAATACTGTTACAATTGAAAATGAAAAATATGAGATTTGAATTTGGAGTCTGTCATTAAGTAAGTAAGTGGCATTACACAAAGTAAGTAAATGGCATATAGGAGCCAAATGCAATTTTTAAAACTCTTTATACATTTAGTATTAGTCAAATGTTTGCATACGGGCCTTTAATAGGTACAATGAGCCTTCCTCAGTTTGTGACACATTCTGGCCACCCACGAAAAAGGTGGTCAAAGCTTTAAGGGAAATAATTGGAGAAAATCCTGTCCGAACGTCAAAGATTTTAGCTCGGGAAATGAAGATGGCACCTAGAACCATATCGCGTATTTTAAGAGATGACCTAGGACTTAAGTTGGATAAGAGACGCACTGATCATTTCTTGATTGATAAATTAAAGATAAATAGGGTGGTAGAAACGAAACAAGTACTGAAGCGGTACGCAAAAGGAATCCACACAAAAATTTTGTTTACGGAGGAGATTTTTTTTACAGCTGAGCAACATTCAACAAATATAATGACCGTATTTATGCTAAAAGTTTTAGGGATGCTCTCCAATTAGTTGACAGAGTGCAACGTTGGCATTATCCGACTTCAGTGATGGTCTGGTGGGGTTATCAAGGAGCGACAGAGCCATAGTTTTGTGGAAAAGGTATCAAAACATCGCCACAAGCGTATCAAGATACCATTCTTGAGAAGGCAGTTAAGCCCCTTCATAATACCATATGCAATAACCAAGTATGGTCCTTCCAGCAAGACTCAGGACCAGATCATAAAGCTCGATCAACCCAATCTTGGTTAAAATGTACGTTCCGGGCCTGATCTGAGTGGAAGACTATCCTTCATCTACCTTAATCAGCTGGATTTTGATTTATGGGGAGTTTGGGAGAGTACAGCTTGTTACAAACGTAATGATAATTTGCAGTTCCTAAAACAATCTATACGGTTGGCAGGACAGAATGGAAAGGGAGCCTGCTTCCATTGATAACTGGTCTCAATGTTTAAAAGACTGTTTTGCAGCCAAGTGGTGTCTCACTACGTGTAAGCTATTTTTAGTCGTTATACGTTTGTGTATCTCCATGACAAGGCGGCGTGAGATTCCTCGTGAATAAGTTCCTCGTAGGCAATGTCTCCGAAATGTCTAGTGTATCGTGTAGGGTGGCGTATCTCACACTTAAACTCACTAAGAGCTACATCCTCAAAGTGGTGCAAGTATACGCACCAACCTCAACACATTGAGATGACGACGTGGGAGCAACTTATGAGGATGTCAGAAGGGCCCTACATAACACCTGTAAGACCCACTTTAATGTCGTTAAGAGGGACTTTAATGCCAAAGTGGAAGTACGAAATAATGTCAAATCTAGTCCACCATATGGAGTCCACATGGACCACATGGAGTTGGAAGTGGAAATCCCAGGGGGCAAAAGCTGGTAAATTTCCTCAAGAACCTCCTTCCTCTCTTCTCAAGGAATTCCTAATTTAAGAAGCCCCGCAGGCAGTGGACATGGGAGAGCCCCGATACTATGACAAGGAACGAGATTGACTTTATTACGACGGACCGAAGGCATATATTTAGGGATGTCTCCGTGATCAACGGATTTATAACCGGAAGTGATCACCGATTGGTTAGAGGCTCTCTGAATGTGGGCTTTCGACGCGAGCGTGTCCGATTAGTACAGTCGACACTCCGACCTAACTTCCGACTAACCATGGTAGGTTCCGAAAAATTCCAACTTGAATTAAAAAATCGGTTTGATGCCCTAAATATGTCGGAAACTACAATGGAAATTGACAAGGCCATAAGTGGCGTGATTGATTGCATGCGGGACGTGGGTTATTGTAAGAACATATATACTAGCAGGAAAGCTAAACCCACAGACAAGACGCTAGGATTTATGAGGGAACGCAGAGCACACAAAGACGTTACGGCCGCCGATGTCAAGCTTCTTTCAAAGCGAATCCGCAAACTGATACGCCGAGACCAAATACGCAACGGGTTACCGAAGCGATAGAGCAGAATAGGTAAGGTTTTTGTGGAGAAGCTTGGAAGAAGTCGCCTGACAAAGTTTAGCACTGTTTTTTTTTCTTCAATGTTACACACCAATTTCAATTGTCGGCCATACTAACAAATTGTTCTCAATCGTCTTGCCGAATCGTCTCACAACAAAGCTTGACGAATTTCAGCCACCGGAGCAGGCTAGATTTTCGCAGAGGACTTAGCACCATGGACAACATTTTCACCATAAGGCAGATCGTACTAAAGACACATGAGTACAATCAGCCACTGTTTCTTGCCTTTGTGGACTATGAGAAAGCTTTTGACTCTATCGTAACCTGGGGTGTTCTGGAAGCTGTACAACGATGTCAGCGGTTGGCGATATGTCGAAGTACTGAGAACATTGATGACGCTGCTTTTATATCCGTTCTGATTCCGGGAGGTCAAACAAGGCCAAGGAGGCCGCACCGGCAAAAGAAGTGGAGGCCTTCCTTGCAAGAGTTCCTGGCCCTGCCCCAAAGTACATAGGGGAAGGGCTACGAAAAGGGGAAGGGAAACGGGCCAGAGTGGACGGCTTTCGGCCCCTCCACCTCTTAGCTAAAGCAGTAGCCCCTCCCCCCCCCCGACAGAGAGGGGGCGGAACAGCAAGCCTCAAAAGAAGAAGGGGCAAAATAGACAGACATCGTCCGCCTAAGGCGGCGAAGAAGCTGGCGACGCTGGTGCCGCCGGCCTCTTCGCCGCCTTACAGTGCTTTTCGCTTCCTTTCACTTCTTCGAAGAAGAATACTACACCGGCGGCTTGTGTACCGCCGGCGAAGAAGAAAGTGGTTGCGAAGCCGAAGCTGTCGCTCCCCCGCTCCCCGGTCGTGATAGTCAAATTACGGCTTGAGGCAGAGACCAAGGGGAAGACGTACGCATCGGCACTTTGAAGGCGGAAGGGGCGGTGGACTTAGGAGCTGGGGGCCACCGGGGCACGTACGTGTGCAGTACGTGCCCCGGTGGCACTGACCGCAGCACTTTGTGCTACCGCTGCGGTCAGCACGGCCACAAGGCCGGAGTGTGTTTCGCCACCAATCCTTGAGCGGTGCGCGCGGACGTCGGCAGACCGGCGGGCCACGTGGTGGGGGGCATGTCTTGAAAGCCAACGCGGGAAAGAACCCTCTCCCTCTCAGAGGGGGAACCGTTCGGGGTCGGACATAGAGATGGCCTACTATGCCTCGCCATCTCAGCGTTCTCCAGGTGAACGTCAACCACTCCGCCAGGGCTTAGGACCTTTTCATGCAGACCATGGCGGAGTGGGCCAATGACGTCGCGACGTAGCCGAGCCGTACGCCATGCCAGTCCAAGCTGGGCTGGAGACACCGACGACTCGGTGGCGATCGTGGTGTGGCCTGGCATGGCATTTAATGCCATAAATATACTATATCATCACACATGACAGTAAATTATGAATTTAAATGTTGTTTTAAAAATAATTTAAATTTTAGATTAATAGAAACTTTACTCTTATTTCCATAATCATTAAAACCTATGATAGTATTTAACAGCTTAAATTATACGTCGCAGTCTCCATAGACCATTTAAGTACATGCTGATAAGTAACAGCATATCATTAATAATCATCCTCAACCTTTATTCAGCCCATTGCTGCATTTTGGCCTCTTTCGGTGACCGTTAAGAAGTCTGATCTCCCGTGACTCGCATCCATCCATCCATGATCATCCTCCCATAATCGCGTCCAGATATTCGCATGGCACGGGGACAGTCTTCTCACCTGGTAAATGGTTGTAAACGCGGCCTTCACTCAAACTTTCATATAAATGATTTAATTTCTTTTTACGAAAAGGAATGTAAAATCATTCAGACTACCAAAAAAACTTTTGCTATTCAAATCACAAATGATAAGACTATAATTGCATTTACTTATAAGACGAATACAACCGTGGTCTATTAGGGTAGGCGGCTCGAACTGATCATTACAATAAAATTATACAGGCCTATAATAATAAAAGATCTTCGGCTACAAAGAAATGAGTTTTTTTTTCAGTCAGTCCTCTGTCATTTTGAACTCTATTGTGTAAAGAGTCTGGTTTTAATTTGCATTCGGTGTAATGATGTCGTGTGGTATGCCAGCCGGTACAGCAGTACGAATTCAAATATTTTTTGTATTCGAACTGCTCCACCATTATTAGTCTTGTTATAAAATCAATTATGGCAACGTCGGCAGGAATGTAAGTTTGGTATGACATTCTAAGTAAATTACATTCTAATTAGGTTTTAGACCTGATTTCTTGAAATAAATTTAGATTTTAGTAACTTGACATTGAAGAATCATTAGAAATTATTGTTTTCGAACATTGATTTACAAAAGGAATCAAACGATTTGGTTTTTGAAATTCCTGTTTTTTTTTTTATCAAATTTTGGCAACGGTCTGTCACTATAGAGGTTGCACCGCTAAGTTTCTGGCACCTGTACGTTATTTTCAGCCCCGGCAGCCAGCCTATATGTAGCAAATAAACTTATGACCAGAACTTGCATGCCATGAAGTCGATTATTCATTTCGATTCAACAAGTCGTTTTGTGACAATATAATTCGATTCTATAAGAGGAGTCAACATAAAATGGGGGGTAAAGGACTATTACAGGTTTAGTTAGTCTTTTAAATACATTTATTTAATGATGGTATCTCTGTCGATGTCTTAAGTTTACGCAAATGTTACTCATTACAATAATATCCACCCATGGTTGCTCTAAAGCCGAAGCCTTCTCTGAAGCATCGGGCTAGTTAAATAATTAAATAAACCGCGATAGAATGCGTAAAATTAGTTTTATTGTAATGGTCTCACCATATTCACAATCAAGAACAATCTTAAAATAATACAAGGAACAAACAATGGACACAATCCCGTTTTTGATAAGGTTAGTAAAGAATGAGTGTACACGGTCTAATCTGGCAGTTGTCCGAGACTCCCTGCTGCAACCAGAATGGAGCTTCTGTCTATGTATAATCATACATTTTTGTTTGGGGATTGTTCTTCAATTCTCAAACATTCATATTAAATCCAGCTCAAAAAGAAAAGAGTAGAGCTCCTTTTACAAGCTTAATAATTCGTGCCTCGTGGCAGAAAAATATAGTCTCCCAGACAGAAAAGAAAAACACTTTTTTTATCCATTTATCCCAAATATATCCGGCCTAAACATCGCAGAAAGAAAAAAAGAGTGATATTTCTTCAACACAGAGCACACCTTTAGCCTTACAGTTAAAGATGACACACATACTTTGCTTTAAACATTTAAGTAGCAAAAACATAATTGCTACAGTTTTAAATATATTTTTAAACACTGATTTTTATCAGTCTTGAAATCACATTTCAGTCCTTTCAGTGTAAACCTTCGTAAAATACTAAAAATATCACTCATAATAATTTAAATGTAAGAAATATAATTCAAACTAAGTGCAAAAAACACTTCGTAAATACGCATTTCCTCGCCTAGATAAGGAGAAAAAAATAAGTTACGACAAAAATTCATTAGCAAAGATTTTTTAAATCTGGCCGGCTCGTTTCAGCAGTCAAAAACAATACTTATTCAAATGAAACAAAAAGCAATTAACGTTAAAGTTATCCCTCCGTCCTCCGAGGATACGGGAGTGGAGAGATTATTGAAAAAATAATTAATAAATATTTATGGAGGACCACCTGAGAAACGACACAACTCGGCATCCATTTTTATCCAGTCGGCGAGCACATCTGCAGCTACAGGGAAAGCGGTTTATTACAAATGCAAAATTTTCCATTCATATTCAAAATTTTATATCCCGATGTGGCCGGGACTGAGCTAATTTATTCTGGGGGAGCAAGACGTCCCAGCACCTTGCGTCTTGGGGAGGATTAGTGAAGGGTTGAGCGCTGCGAAATTGACAGGTGCCCGTCAAAAATTACAATTAATAATTGAGACCGATGCGGTTATTGTCTTGGCTGATGTGTCCTCAGAATCCATTAATTAGGACAATAGGAATGTCTTCATTTGTGGTGAAACTTCCAGTTATAAAACGAATACAACAAGATGTCTTGCCCAATCTTTACTTGCACAAAACAAATGTGTAGTACGATTCCCTAAGCTGTTAGATTTGACTAAAACTAAATATTCGTGTAGAAATTTACTGGCATTCTTAATAGCTAAGCGGCTTGGGATCTAAAACACAAAGCAAATTGTAATGTCATCCACATGTTTATGGACATCGACAATAACCTAGAAGCTCCGATTGAGAAGTCGGACCTTTTCGCTCCTTATAAGATTTAGCCCACTTGCGACGACCTGCGACGAAGTGACCAACAATAACAGCCAACTGTTGTAGAAGTATCTATGAAACGCATCAAATAATTAAGAAAAATAATAAATACTCGGAGCAACTCAAAAAATTTACTTAAAAATTTTGTTTTTTTTTTTAGAATCAGTGGTTTGGCGTGCTAGGAAAAAACGATGATATATATGTAGGACTTGTGATGCAGAGTGACGCGCGCGGCCAACATTTTGGTTTATCGAAAATATATTAAATATCTTTATTCTACTGTTAATGTTGTTTCTACAAATGTAGAATAAGGCAAATGATAAAATTTAAAAAGTTTTTTATCTCGTTACGCCAAAGCAATAAAAAATATAATTTCTAACGTATGTACATAAATAATATGCAAAATAAAACATTCTTTATATTATTTTAATGTTGTAAGTAGAATAAAACGCATTGGTAGAATATTTCCACCAGGCATCCCTAGCGGCAGAGGGCGGATTTGATTGCCCCTTTTACAACTGGGACAGCGTTTAATGGTCGTAATCCACTAGTCACCACTTTATAACTGCAACTTTAAGTGTACGCTATGTTTTAAATGTCATAAATCCATTGATTTACAAAAATACCTTTAAATAAATACACTGTCTTCCATGTAGTAAAATAGTATAAAAAATGTGTTTGTACATTAAATATTTTTCAAAAATAAAATATTATGGCGATATGGTAACAGTAGTGCGGAAAAAATGTCGCGGGCATCAACTCGTATATATATATATATATATATATATATATATATATATATATATATATAGAAAGCGAGTTTATACTAACTACCATATTAAGGGTTAAGAGCCAAATATTTTCTGGTATCCGGCAAACTCATTTTTTTTTAACATTTAGTAGTAGTGCCAAACTGCATTGCGGCTTAATTGCACCGGCACCAGGAGGTACCTCTGGCTCACATGCTGCCTACAGTCTTATAGCGGATAGCTATTTGTCACGGTTCGTGTAAATTGTAATTATCCGGTGGCCCATCGGCATCGGTAGTAATGAAAAGGCTGTTAAAACCTAATTGGGCAGTTAGGAGCTTCACTGCTACTACTACAGTTTGTTCCTAAGCTCATTTCGTTCTTTACAAGTTGTGCCCCGCGGTTTCACCGGTGCCTATAAATTCCAAGCGATCGATTTTCCAAGTTCCAAGCGACATAAAAATTAATATTACGTTTCAGGTTGTAATCTATCATCATCATTCCTTATCAGTCCACTGCTGGACATAGGCTCCTTTCAATGAATGCCCAGACGACCGGTGTCCTGCGTATAATCTATATCTGTGCCCAATTTGATCGAAATCTTTTGAGTAGTTTTTGCCCAAAAGAATAACAAACATACATTCATACACACAAACATTCACATGTTATCATGCACTATATCGTGTAGGATGTATGGTAAGAGATACTTTCAGAAGATGCTATTCGTAATCATTTCCATAATTCTAGTCAACAATCGCTACCGGCGGAGGATCGGCATTCCTGACGTTCATTAGTAGAGAATCAGTCTCTACCAATTACCGTTCCACAGTAAATAATAAAGAGTTGATAACGATATAATTAAAACTCGATTTCCACTTATTTTCTCATGCAACTGTACAGCAAATGTAGGTGTATATATTGGACTGATTTCCATCATACGAAAAATTGAGATCATCAATAAACCTCGATAACGTCGAGCGTCGGTTTATCGATGTCTGGTTAATAGCCCCGCCCTATTAATTTCATGTCTATATTTTAATAGTGTTGTATCTGTCTATGAGCTTGTATCAATCATTGGAAAATTATTGCAGATATCGATAGCCCTGTCCTGTCGTTAGCCCACCCATATTAATACTACGTCGATGTTTTGATAGTGTTATATATGAGCTTGTGCCAATAATACCGCCGTAAAGTGACATCTTTAGTGTCGCGCTTCATGCGGTTTGTGAGTGGCCGGTGACCCATTGGGGGAAAGGACGGCAACGCATCGGCATAGTAATTATGTGGATATTTATGGGCTTCGGTAGTCGTAAAACGCTCGGATCTCTCGTTTGCCCTCTATTCTATGAAAAATTGGAGATTTATATACAGTCAGCCCCACAAGTGAATAATTAGTGTTGCGTGCAGATATTCGGATAACATTTATAAGAAGAATATTTTATTATTCTGAGGGAGGTAACAACACATATCAGGAAACGCTATGAGTGGACTTACTTTAGATGCACTTTCTCGGCAGTGTCAGCCTTTAACAAATAGAAGGTTTTGGCTATTTTTCTCAAATCTAAATGACGTTATATTTATATATACTTCTTTTATTTTTTCGGAAGAGGTAGTGCCATGCTACATAGGAGGAGGTAGTGGCATGCATGTTACATGACACCTACACACTCCTATGCTACCGAATTGGGCCTACATGACCGGGGAGATACCTCTCGTTCCCTTGATGCCGGCGTAAAGTGACAGCGTCAGGACAGGAGGGCAACGCATCTGCGTAACGATCATAGAGAGGCTACGACTGCTCTACACTGCTGCTATGCTGTAAAAAAAGTTTTTTTTTAAATACATATGTTCATGGCAGTTCCCTAATGGTTACCCCATTACTAATGAAATAATTAAACATTAACATTACAACGGATAAGACCACAGGCCGTCATCTGTATACCACGCCGTAATTAATAATCCATCAATTTGTTCTTGTGCAATTTCAATGGAATCCTCCGCTTCGTCATAAATATTTTGTCCGATTAACCGTTCGTTCGACAGCCGCGAGGCGTAAGAAAATGTTAATTAACGAATCCATTGTTTTCCCGCCTTCAGGCTCCAAGATGGTGGCGCTTCCGTTTCCGTCGACCATCTTTATGTGCCTCTATTTTTACGTTAGACGCTGGCTGTATAATGATTTTAATTTCCTCTAATCAAGCCTTCGGCGGGGCTTAAGAATTCTAATCATGCACAGCGCGTGACAGGAACATTACCACTTGTTCTGATTGCGATGAGTGTGGCTCTGAATAATTAATGCCGCCTTTATTTTGTCTCTCCTTGCCGGAAACAAAAGCAGTGACGTTTTCGTTTATGAATTATTGTTCGGTATGAAGTATTCCTATTCAGTATTTTATTCGTATTATTATATATTAGTATTATTCCGATATCACGCGGCGAATAAGCTCGCTGAAGTGGCAATGGGCTGGTCATACACTCAGAAGAACCGTTGACAGATGGGCCAGTAAGATTCTGGAGCGGAGGCTGCGTTTATTAAAACGAAGTGTTGGTCGATCGTTCACCAGGTGGGAAGACGATCTCCGTGCAGTAGCCGGTCCGGGATGGATGCGAGTAGCAGTAGATAAGTCGTCTTGGCGTCCATCGAAAGAGGCCTGTGACCAGCAGTGGACCGATAAGGGCTGATAATGATGATGACGATGAAGTATTCAATTTTTTTCAGTGGCCAGATTGGACGTGCGAATTTGAGTCAGGCAAAATATATCGACACCAGCAACACACGCTGGTGTTAAGTGAGTGGTGATTTCGCGGTATTTTGGGAGCACTTTGTACTGTGGTGTGGCGTGCACATTTTATATTTCAGCTGTGATGCTGCAATCTTTTACAAACAAAGTAAAACACAAAGAGTAAGCATTTTTATGTATGCTACTAAAATACGGTACGTACAAAATTAGCTAAACATGACCAAAATATTGACATTCTCATGTTTTAATGGCGTATGTGTTCAGACGCAGATCGTGGGAGAGATGTTACCGATACCTAGCAAACTGTGCCTGAATTTGAATACCACAAGACCGAGCGGTCTTCCAGTGTATCATACAACATATTCTACGGATACTGACGTTGCCACCCGTTACTGTTACTGTAAACATATCACGGTCACTTATCCAAACGAAATATATTCGTAGCCCATATTGTAAGTTGGACTAGGTTACATATCGGTCCCCATTATGGTTCGTGCCTTGTCGTGGCGGTGGGACTTAGTAGCGTGGGCTGAACCGAGGGGGACCTTCGCACCCATCTTATAAGAAGAGGGGGCTTAAAGATCAGGAGGAGGAATCGCTCTCGGTACCCCTCTTATAAGAAGAGGGGACCTAAGAGCAACAGGAGGAGGCGCTTTTGCGTGCGGGCAAGGGGCGAGGATGGGAACCTCATCCCATTGCACTGTCCCAAATTCGGTGGGGTTGGCCTGTAGTGCGGGGCAACCCCATCTGTGGAAGTGGAGTCGGTCGGTGTTGTTCCGGGCACCTCACCAAGGCCGGCATTGTTGGCACTCGCGGTGGTTTTGTGAGTATTCGGCACTATCATGTGCCGCGAGTCCCACACACCACTGGATCCGACCCAGGGCCGTTCCTTGCGTCAAGAAAAAAAAAAGGTTCCATATCAGTGCGACTTATCATTAAAACTGGTCTAGTAGCTTCGGATTAACCCAGACAAACATCATGATATGAAATTTTTTTATACTAATAATATATTTGTATTGCTACATATATATGTAGCAACACAAATATATACCTGAATCAATTATAGTTTATGAAAACCGATTCGCTAAGGAATTTTTGTTAAAACGTAAAACATGATAGCCATTATCAGAAATATCAAAGCGTAAAGTTTAATTATATGGGGGGCGGGAGTGCCGAGCAACCCCTTCGTTCAATTCTCACTAACGACCGCATTTCGGTCGTCTAAATCACGATGACGCCACTTGCAATTAATTTTTTGATACCCGAATGTCGCCAGCGCTCACGTGAGAAGAATTCCGGGAGACTTTTCGCAACGTTGGCACAGGAAATTTTTGGAGTGAAAACTTCTTTGGCGGCATTAAGACTCCGAAAAATACTATTACTTCTCGTCAGCAACACTACTTTAAAAAAAAATACCTACTTAATTATAAGACTTTATTGTACTTGCAAAAACGAACTGATATGACTGAGGAAAGTGTACTGACCGTACGGCGCAGCGGCCGTGATAGATACGGTACTCGGCCCTGGGTGGTGTGTGGGGCTCGCTGCACACGATAGTGCCGAACACCCACAAAAACCACTCGAATGCCATCAGTGCCGTGTTTGATGTGGTGCCCGGGAACAACAAATCATTGGGGCACCTTGATGACTCGTAAGCCCCCTAAGGGACCAGCTCCACCTCTACAGATGGCATTGTCCCGCACAGAACAACCCCACCGACATTAGGACAGTGCACCGAGTCTAGGTTCCGATCCTCGCCTCATGCCCCGTGCGCAGAGGCGCCTCCTCCAGTTGCTCTTTTATCCCCACTTCTTATACGAGAGGCATGAAAAGCGTCTCCTCATAAGAGGAGTGCAAAGAGCACCACTCTCGGTTCAATTGGCTTCGCCTGTGTTCACGACAGGCTGCTGAGCCCCACAGCGCCAAGAGTTGAACCACGGTGGTGAGACGCGCCTGCACCATGCCCACCCTACACGAACAAGGGGTATGAGAGTACGCTAACGTGCACCAGCTACGCGTCTCCACATGTGTGTGCTCATTATTATATATACACAGGTCATTACTATTTGATAGTTTTAAGCTTTCACTTCTATCTTCAGTTCCTAAAAATGTATTTTTATTTATAAGAAAGCAAATCGGCATATCTTTTGGCAGTTTTCATCTCTATGGGTATCATGAAGTATTAACAGTAGTGTCATTGCTGTATTACAGCTGAATCGGGCCGACACGACTTTATTATTATATCAATATTTATATTTATATCAAATCTAAAATTTTTCTTTGATAGCTTAAGTTTACGCGAATGTTACTCTTTAAATAAAACTATTTTACAGATTTTATCGCGCTCCACCCGTGGCTTTGGTTACAGTAACCAGCTTCTGAATCGTCGAGATAATTAAATTATTAAATAAACCGTTTCGAAATCCGTAATAGTAGTCTTACAAGAATTTCTTGTCTTTGAATTCAGTTTATTGGCTATAAACAAATAAAAGGTGGAATCCATAGCATAATTTCCCAATTCAATACAACATATTTTAAAACATCCCCTGGTTTAATTATTTAGATTGCGGAGAAATCGCGGAACACAACTAGATTGGAAACGCATTCAAAATTCCATACAAAGCTTCAGACGCCATACTCTATTTTGGTGCGGCCGTTTGGTGTTTTGCGGTCCAAAAACGCCACACAATTAACACAACCCTTGCCAGTGCGAACTGGTGCCTATTTAGTATTCACGTCGCTCGCCTATCAAAAACCACCCGCCGCAACTTCGTGCCAAATATAAAATACACCCAAAGTGTGTTTTAAATATTCCACTGTGGTTGAATCAAAATATTTAACAAGCTTATATTTTGCTTCACCTGTGTGATAATTTTGCTCACCTGCTTTAAGTAAACGTTCGAAAGGATTTAACAGTGTAACACCTAGTATCCCTCACGTCTTTGAATCGGCCATTTTGTGTCATTTTTAGTGTCCCGTACCCAAGGAGAAAATACCCTATTTATAACAATCAGCTGTCCGTCTGTATCAGCAGGGTGTATCTCATGAACCGAGATGGCTTGAAATTTGCACATATTATGTATTTTTCTTTGCTGTTATAACAACAAATACTTTTTTATTGTTTGCTATATTCAATGAAGGTAGGTATAGAGCGTAAAGTAACGGGACTGAAAAGTGCTAGAACCAAAATGAAGAACACAGCATCTCATTTTACTATGGAATGTTTTGCTGTCGATGGATCAGGGCACCTTATATGGTAAGACGCCCCCGAACCTTTATTCCTATTGAAGCCACGGAACAATTAGGTCAGCTGTGTCCATCCATCGATGGTAAAACCGTGTCTCTACAAAAAATCATATTCTAGATCTCAAAACAGGTGGAGCTCTCTTTCTAGAGAAATCAAAATCAATATCGCTTATTGCAAAAAATAGTATATTTATACATCCCAGACTTTTGGGCTACCTTAAATCAGGTTTTGTAGCATAAAAAATACCTGACCTCCCCGCGTCAACAAAAAAAGTTTTGTAGCGTAAGATACAAAAAGAATAAGCAAGTCATATTAAAGTTTTCTAAAATACTGAATTCAATTGTAGCTTACATAAATTCAATAAATCGTTATACCGCTTTTACTAAAACAAAAAGGAATAAGTCCCTAATATTGTAAACATAATATCGACACACTCATAGCCCTACAAAAAAAGGCAGCAATAAAAAAGTGAAAACGATTACAGATCAATGAAGCACGGTTCCCTCTGGGGCGCAAATAACGGCCGGAGTACACACTTCAAATATGCTTTTCTTAATCGTTCTCATAAAACAAAGATCGCCTCCCTCGCGGGAAAAATATGAAATTACCCTCCTCACGTATTAGCGTTGTGCACCACAAATTGTTTTGAGACAACCCCTGATCGATATTAATTTCATCATCATCGTATTGGAGTAAAGAATAAACGACACCGTTGAAGTTGATTCGTTTCTTTATAGCAAAAAGGCATAGACCGACATCGTATTGGAGTAAAGAATAAACGACACCGTTGAAGTTGATTCGTTTCTTTATAGCAAAAAGGCATAGACCGACAATCGTAGCCATTTGCTGACGGACAACGCAAACTGTGATTATGCGCCATCATCACATCCATTCTATCCGAAAGCACAACCACTTACTAAAGTGGTATTACGTGAGTCATGCAGTCCGATGCGGCTGCAATGCATCAATGGCACTGGCTCTCACTAAGATATTTCATGTATCATAATACATAAATGTGTGTGCATAAAGCTACGACTGGTTAAATTTAATGATTGGTACAGGTTCATTTTTCCAATCACCGCAAGGAAACTGTGATAATCATACCCACGAACAGATAGATAAAACTCTAAAATCACCTAATTATTCTCCCCTTATTGATTCTATAAACGAAGTGCAAGGGCTATTTATCCTGAGCTGGGACCATAAAAATCCTACCTATCCTACAATTGGATTCAAGAGCCACATGGATTTAGGCTTTACATGCTACAAATTTTAGGCTTCCCCTGCCTTGCATCTTGACATGAATTATTCACTATGAAAAAAATACTAGACCCAACAAAATTGAATTTCAATTAGTCGTCGATGTTTAAACATTATGAATTACGATATTCCAAACGCTTGTCTTAAATAGCGAGTAGGTCCAAAATTTGATGAAAAACCCCTCTCCCCTCCTTTCGTAGATGTGCCTGTGTAATTTGGATAGAAGAATGACAGATCCGGTGCGGAGTCCCCCACTAATACCATAAGCCAGCCCATAATCTTAACTCAGTTAAAAATCTCGCGGTCGAAATTTCACATTAATCACTTCTGACGGGGCATTATAGATATGTTTTGCTCATTATAGATATGTTTTGCTCATTATAGATATGTTTTGCTCATTATAGATATGTTTTGCTCATTATTATAGATATGTTTTGCTCATTATAGATATGTTTTGCTCATTATAGATATGTTTTGCTCATTATAGATATGTTTTGCTCATTATAGATATGTTTTGCTCATTACAGTTAATGTTATTTTAAAATGTTGTTTGTTTGTTTACGCTGTAAAAACTTGAAAACCATTCCGGTTGGGTCCAAATCTTGAGACAAGTTTTAAGCAACGTACGTATGACTCCTTACCTAAATGCGTTGCTTAAATTTTTAAACATTATTTTTAAGTTACCTCTAATATCGTGTGTAAACGCCACATTTTTAATATGTAGTTGTGCATGATGGACATTTAATCGCGTACACGCAAATAGACACACACATTCTTAGGTCTTTACAGGTCCATTGGAGGGGAAGAGGAAAGCAGGGTAGGGCATTCACAGACCAATAATAATGCGGATGTCGATGGATATCGGTAGTCATCAAAAGTCTCCGATTGATCGTTTGCCCCCTTTACTATAAAAGATATAAAGAGTACCTCCACACTTGTTATCCTCGAAGAGATAGGCAGAGGTGTGCTAGTACATCTACAACTCGTAAGTCCAGTAGATATACTAGCACACCCACGATTAGCCAAGGTACTGAGGCCCGTGATGTCATAGGTGGCAAGACTATGGCCGCATCGGGCACATTCCAATCCCGGACAGTGTAATGTGTGCTCAGAACAATCTGAGAGACATTTAATAACAGTTGCCCGACCTGGTGATCGAACCCAGGACCCCACGCGGCTATCAGTCTTAACAGGCGACACCCGCACCGTTACACCACAGAGGCGATAAAAAATATACTACTGAAGAGTCAAGAAGCTATTCGTTATTTAACTAATAGTTTTCACATAATTGCTTGTAGTAAATTACTACTAACCGGGACCTATGAAATCAAAGTTAATTTAAGGGAGGCTAACCTGTAACGTTACAGGCCCTAAAATTATTATTACAGATAATGATTAACGCAAGGTCTTGATACATATAAAGAACTTATTTACTCAGCCAAATATAATCTTAATGAAATTAATATTACAAAATGATTATTTCGCTAGAAACACCGCGGTATGCCCTCGTCGAGTAAATTTTAAATTTAATTGAAAGTCGACATTGAGAGATTTCAATTCAATTACTAAACCACATTTAGCGAAATCCAATCCCTCTTTTCCTTCAGGAATAATATTGTTTATTCATAAAAATACAAGCGCAGAGCCATCGGCTTGAGATCATTCGATGTAAAGTTGAAGAACGGAAGGAAACTTGGAGCGAAACCCTCTAAAATGATTGATGCTGGGGAACGATGCCGCTCGTCGAACGTTTTAAAACGAATTTGAAAATGCAGATCATTAGTACACCAACGATTACTCGGTGGAATTTTAGCCCCGACTTTTATTGGCCGCCCGTCAATCATATTCGAAACGTTACACTCGAAACGATTCACAATATCGAGGGAATAACCAATTTCCTCGTGAGCGAACAATTGTTTGAAGACATGTTATTATAGCGTTTAGCCCGAGAGCTTGTTAGCTCGGTTTGTTTCTGTTCTTTGTTCGTGATATAACAATTAGGTGCACAATGCGCGCGGCGTGGACTGTTATCTGCTGCTGTACAATGCTCGAGGTAACAATGCATGCTCAATATCTTTATGGTGCCTGTTGAAGGCCGTTGCACTGGCTTGTTGAATCAGACTCCTTAGTTTCGTACTTACGTGCACAGTGTAATCACTTCACAGACTCACGTTTAAAAAAACTAAAATTTGGGTTTATTCATTGTTTCATACCTGGTAACATTGGCCCACCGAAATTTTAAACAGTTACTGAAGATGATTTAAGGTGATGCTAAAGCGAATGTACATAGCTATGTACTCATACCTGTGTCCAAAGGGAAACCTAAGGGCCATATAATATGGCAATTTGCTTCGGTCCCCACACCACTTTTCCAAGTAACACACACACATTTCGTGTTCTTCTGTAAATATGATACAATTATTGACTTGATCATTTTGGGCAGAAACATTTTACCTAGCCAAGCACAGATACTTAAAAGACACGCTCAACTTCCTAAAATATTGTCTTCAAATATTAAAAAAGTCAGATATCAGATGTACGAATTATCTCAAAATAACAATAAAAATATTCAACAGTGAATCTGAAAAATATTTTTTTTAATATATTTTATTTGAAAACAAAAAACTTGAACTTACAAAACTAAAAACGTCTCATGTCTCTGCTAAATGTAAAGTTGTATCTGCGCGCTAACTGCCCTGCACATGCACGACGGCGAGACACCTCGAAGCCGCCTCTTTGTGCTCGCTTCCCGCGCGTCTCCGACACTCCGCTGAATGCACATCTGATGTTTCGCCCGTGTTTAAAGATACGCCTAATAACTACTTCAAGCCACACAAATTCACGTGTATTTTCCACGACACAATGTTCAGTAAGTATAGTAATGCCACGCTACATACATTTTTTTAGTTTCTCCTTCAACAGCTCGGACAGGGGACCAATAGTCACTACTGATGATGCAAATAGAAATAATAGAAATAGAAATACATATACTACATAATAAAATACTACGAAATACTACGTAATATAAATACATAGAAATACATTAATACATACACTGGCTGACAGCACCGCAGACAAAGTTAACACATAGAAAAGACAAAAGAAAAATCAATTATAGTGGATATTATTAATTGTTATCTGCACAGGAATACGGTGTGAGGAGTATAAAATGACACATGAATACACATAATATACAAGAAAGCCAAAACTGTCTGTCTGTAAGTATTCGATTTTCTCCAATGTACCCACTGAACGGATTTTCTGGCAGTTATTAGAAAGATTTTTGTCATTAGTGTATAAATTGAAAATACTCTATAATTTGCGGGCGATATATAATATTGTTAATGTAACCATTACTAACAGAACATTTATCAGCAACGAATTAACACCCAACACAAAGCTCAGAGGCCGTAAACAAATCACACTCGCGTAACAAGTGACGCGTAACTGAACATTTACGCAAAACGTCGTCACCTGTTTAATCGCGTAAAGACGTAATTGTCTGTGCGGATTCCGCAGGTAAACACTACACGTTCACGCATCAGTGCCGGTACCGTAGTTCATTTGTACTGCTCTACCGAATACTATTGATATGCGGTAAATTAAGCACCCGTATTGCCGAATGTACGATACATTCGTAATGCGTGTAATACTTGTAATATAAAGTAAGGCATTTTAGCATCATCATCAGCCGGACTACTTCCACTGCTGGACGTAGACTTAAAAGACTTGTTGGATAGCCTGATATTACATAGTCATCGTTTGTTTTTTATGATATATAAGAACAAATTACACTTTGATTACTTCCATAAACATTCACATAATAAATTAACGTGTCGCGTTCCTTTTTCCTCCCCTCCAATAGCCTCTTCATTAATTTCTGATCCAAATATTTTCTTTCAAAGAATTTGATTAATCCAGATGATATATAGTAATTACAGTAAAAAAAAAAGTACCTTCACGCCTGTTAAACCCGAAGAGGTAGGCAGAGGTGTGCTAGTGCATCCACAACTTGTAAGTCTCTTCTTAACCAAAATAAGATTATTATAAAATCTTACAATCACATAATGAATATCAAAAACAACTAGACTACCGGATATGGTAGCCTACCTGAAAAGAAGAAGAAACAAAATGGCGAGTCTGCTTTTAAAAGTGTGTGTTAAAAATTACATTCGTATCGAAATACTCAACGGTTTTGGGATACATTTAAAGCAGTTGAAACCGCCCATCTGCGTTAATACTGAATATATTTAATCCATGTGTGTGACGCTAATAGTCGATCGCGTAATTGCCAGGAGCCGTGTGATTTAATTGTGTTATTTATGGAGTGAGTGGCGTAGCTGATGGCAATTTGTGTTGATAAGCGGTTCAACTACATATCGCGCTAGTTAATTATTCACAATCCTGAAACGGTTCGCGAGTGTACTGATCTGCGAGTCAGTTAGTTTTAATGTGAATTCCAGGAGTTAAATATACAAACATGGCTTTTGCCAAAATCCATTTATACACTTTGGCCGTTTTATTGATGCATAAAAACGGTGTTATCACCGTGGCGGTATGTGGACCTCATTTCAGACGAATACACATTAAAACTACCGCTTGGCCATTAGTTCTGCGTTTGGTGGGGTGCCCCGAAACTGCGGTTTATCAAAGCACTTCGACGTCTTCTTTCCTCGTGTGCAAAATTTTCCTGCTGTTTAGCTTTCTAACAATTAGGCTATAGAGAATTCTCAGTTCAATTGGTAGCCGGACAGGGAACACAACAGCAAATTGACTTCGAAGAAACCAATTTTTTCCTGTAACTGCAACGACCTCTTCCCAAACAGATTTGATGATTCCAACGAACAGTTCGGTCTCTTGGTCATTAACAGACTGACGTAAAAGTTATTTTCATATATATTTCCGAGGTACGGAACTCTACAACTGATTATGTTTAAATACCACATTGTCTTTGATTGCTACAATGTTTTAGGACTGGGGGTATTTTATGACAGAAGGGGCGATGTTTAGTTGAATGAGAGCACAAGAGATATGCACATAGGTCCGAATAAAACTCGAGAGTTATGTTTTAAAGAGGACGCGTTTCGAATAGAATTGCCTTTACGCTGCTGCTCTGTTGAGACGATTTCCTTTGTTATATTTTAAAGTTACGTAAGTTATTCTTGCCACAATGAAGCCAGATCTCGCGGGTTTGAATCCTACCTAAGTCATGGATGTTCATATGTGTATCTATTGTCATGGATGTTCATATGTGTATCTATGTGTATCTATGTGTATCTATTGTCTAGTACGTACAGTTATGGTCCTTGCGGGAAATTGTACAACGCTAGGCTAGCGTGGTGCCCATACACACTACATATCATTATTATCATTATTTACTCTCAATGATAATGAAAACGTAAGTCACATACTTGTAATGACTTCAATCATTTCACTTCATCATTACCAGGGTGATAATGATAAAATAAAACCCTTATAGACTCTTCTAAGTATTGACCAATGAAATAGCATTTATATTTATTTCGTATTAGTAGTTTGTAGAAGAAATTATTAAAGGCACGAAGCCTAACCCCTTATTTTAAAATACATTTTTACAGAATCATGATTGTTCTTAAGTTGTAATCTCCAGCCTCTTGTCGGATCTGTCCGCTGACACATGCAGTTTTTACTTGTGAATTCGCCGTATGAAGCCGGGGGCGGGTGGTGGGGCTGTAAGAATGCGCGGTGTCGCCGCCGCTCCTTATTATTCATGGGACGATCGCGCCCGAGTGTTTTATATGAGCGACGATCGAGTATCAATTTGTCCTCTCAGCGCCCCGTATTAGCATTAAAACGTCTGATACGTGTTACGGACAAAACTTACAGTTCATATATAGCATATAATATATATATATATATATCTATATATATATATATATATATATATATATATAGCATAAGGGTGCAAACGGGAAATTGGAGCCTTTTTATAACTACCGATACCCATGGACATTCGCATGATTGTTACGCAGATGCGTCGCCCTCCCATTATCCTCCTCGCTATGGGCCACCGTCTACTCGCACTTCCCCGGTCGTGCCGGCCCAATTCAGTCGCATTGGAGGATGTCGTGTCATACAACATGCACGGCACCTACCTCCCCCTATGTAGCATGGCATTACCTCTTCCTTATATGTCTTTATATAGCACTAGCTGACATGGCCACGCGTTAACGTGAAAAAAAACAATATTGTGATGGTACTATCGAAATAAAATATCGAAATAAAAAGCCTTTACATATGTGTGCGAACAAGTAGCTTCGGATAGTCTGGACAAATAATTAAACCCGAGATTTTTGTATATTCTAAGGGAGATATCAAAAAGTTAAAGCATTTTGGTGTATACCGCCTATAAACATCCGCATAGAGGCCACCGTATAGAACGAAAGCATATATTCAAGCCGCTCTCGCCAGTAGTCCCCGTCCAAATCGGCTACAATGCAGCAGCACAATTTACATACCGCGAGCTGATATCGTCTTTTAACTATTAAATATTGACCGGTAGTCTCAAGGGCTCCGCACCATGGTGCAAGCATTGTCGCAACGGTCCGGCTCGGTAGCCTGGGTGCACCCAGGCGAAGCCAATTGAACTGAGGTAGATGCTAACCTCTGATAAGAAAAGGGCACAAAAGAGCAACAGGAGGAGTAAGAAGCACCTGCTTTTGCGCACGGGGCAAGGATCGAGGATATGCACCTCTCCCCATTGCACTGTCCCAAAGTTGGCGGGGTTGTCCTGTGATGCGGGGCAACTCTGTTGTGGATAAGACGTCGGTCCCTTATGAGACTGACTGGTCGTCGAGGTGCCTTGATGATTTAGTATCGTCTTTGTTGAGGTGCCCCTCAACTGATGGCACTCGCGGTGCTTTTTGTGGGTATTTTGCGGGTAATGTGCCGGTGAAGGCGCCCCCCCCCCCAAAGCCGGTAAAGGCGCGTTCCTTAAAAAAAAGAAAAAGTCTTAACACGGGTGACAAGTTCTTCAAGTTCATCTCAGCATCCGGGAATCTCAGTAGCGTCACTTCTACTAGCAAAATACGCATTAATAGAGAAAATTACTTCGCTACACACACAACATGTAGTCAGTTGAAAACTTCTAAGTCGTCCTAAATTTTTTCCTATAACATCTTAATTACCTCGCTGAAGACACAAATCCCGCAAAGCTCAGTTCATTTAACCGCGGGGTGTTTTACAAAGCTAGGTGATGCCTGAGCAGCCTGAGCGCCGCGGTACGCAAAGTGAGTATTGTGAGTGTTCGTTGAAGATACGATAAAGACGGAGGCGACGGCTTAATTGCCTCTCACTAGCACGACTACATTACACAGATTTTGTTGTATCGTTGTGCCAAAGGTTCACAATATCTTTCCAATACCAGAATTTTTAAAGTTATTAAGGAAAAGAAGTTTGCCTTAGGCTGATTTTAGTCTCACGCCGACGGCACACGCACCGTCAGCGATGATGGCCGAGATATATAAACTTTTAGGAAGCGTTTTTTGGTGACGCGTAGCTATCAGCGCGCACGGTGGTCGGCGCTGATAGCTACGCGTCCGTACGCGTCGCGCGTCGGCCCCGCGTAGCTGTCGGCGTCGACGATCGCACGAACGCCTCTGCGTTCAGTGAGCGTTTTAGTTCAAGCGGAGCGGACGTCGTCAGCGCGTACAGTCATGGCGAATCGCGAAGTGGATACTGGTTATGAAACAGCTAGACGTACTGATGCATAATTATATTATGTTTAATTACTAATAATATGTCATTTATGTTATTTTTTTTGTCTTACCTATAATATGAAACATAACAATAATAAATACCTATCTTGTTTTCTTACATATACTTTGCCATGATTACACATAATTATAAAAGGAGTAAATATGTTTTTTCTTACCTTAAAATCACCATTAGTCGTTCAATCGGTGGTATAGGCACGATTCGTAAGCTGCAATGGACCAGTTCATCCTGTATCTTTGCCAGAAGTTCGTCAAAAATTCTAGTTGACATTCGAAAGTAATTAAATAATTTACGTCGTCAGCCCTCAAAGTGCCACATAACAATTGTCTTGTTATGTGGCACTTTGACTCTCCTGCAACGGCTCTCTGCTCAATCAATGGATGAACATGGAGTCTTCGTCGTCGCCGGTTTTTATTTTTTTGGGATACATAGTACAAAGCAGCAGTAATTAATACACTCCGCACTTTGTCGTCGTCTGTACGGTAAGGCGGTCAGTACGATACTAAAACAAGCCACGCTGAGCCTCAGCGCTGACAAACAACGCGCTGAGCTATGAGCGCTGACGGTGAGCGTGAGACTAAAATCAGCCTTAGACTCCCTGCAAACATATCAATGTGTTAATAGTGGATGCCGCTGTTGATCCTAGCGATACAGAATTAGCAGTAATGGGAATGAGTGGTGCGCCAAGCCCGTTAAAAAATACAATATAGTTTAAGGTTGAAGCCAGGTTTGGAAGACGAGGTGTCGATCGACTGTGGCATTCGATTTGGATGCGAGTAGCATTCATTGGCAGGAGTGTTCATCAGTGTCCATCAGTTTTGTAAGATGTAATGTAATGCTCTGCTACTGGCAGACGCATTGGCCCGACATGTGCCACCTGCTCATGTGATACCGCCGTAAAGTGGCAGCTATATAGCACGTTCCATGCAGTTTGTGAGCTTCCGGTGGACGGGAGAAAGAACGTTCTTCTTCCCTCTTCTCGCCCCCTCCCCACACATCCGTATATTTTTATTCACACACACACACACACACATATATATATATATATATATCAAAATGCTTCGTTTGCTCATTCGCCCTTATGTGATATAAAAAACGACATGTTTGAAATCATGTTTAATCGAAGAATAGTCATTGCATCAACATTATAAAATATTAATCATGAGAATAATAACGTATAAACGCATAACAAAAATCTTCATCCCTTCAACGACTACCGACGCCCATGAACATCAGCATAATTATACCGATGTGTTGCACTCTTTTCGACACCCCCCCCCCC
>JAFELO010000049.1:1082704-1157852 GCA_017140195.1 Eumaeus atala | reverse complement strand
CCCAATAGGCCACCGGCTACTCACAAACGCTCTGAACGGGACACCGTAGACATCAACTTACGGCGGTATCAGGTGAGCGTGAGGTACCTCCCCGATCGTGCCGGCCCAATTCGCCTGCATAGGAGGAGGTAATATCATGCACCATGCATGACCCTGGAAGTATCCTATGCAGCACGGCACTACCTCTTACAACGTGAAATGATTTAAGAATTGATTGATTAAAAAAGAATGTATAAAAGACGAACAAAAATTGTTTAGATACGTCTTCCAATCCCGTTAATCGCAATAACACAAGTTCAGTAGTGGTAGGAAATAAACAAGTAATGATACAAGGGTAAGAACGCGACTCGATTTTCGCTTACCGAAATGAACATTCATTTTGTTGCGAACGTATAGAGTTGAACTAACGAGGGACTGTTAATTTAAATTTACTATCTTAGCCCCGTAATGAACGGGAAGATGATTGTTATAATGAGATTGTAGATTTTGTGTCGCGAAGTCAAGTGTTCAAGTTGTGTGTGTGTAGAGCGTCTTACGTGTGTTGTCCTTTAATTAACATTCTTAACACCCGAGGAAAACGTATTGTTATTTTTTTATTACGAAGCTCGATTTTTACTGTTTTGATTAGGCAAATATTAAATGGAGGCATTTTTTTATTTATTTTCTAGAATTCATCGTAAGCAAAAAAGTACAGTAGTAATAAGTAAATAAATGTAACAAGTGGTAGTCCCATGCTTCATTGCACCCAAATTGGCCGAACCTTCTCAGTCAACCCTCTCGCTCGCACACGGCCGTAAAGTGATATTCGGTCTGCGAATAGCCGATGGCCAAACGGAGGGGAAGATGCATTACAATTTACAATTACTGCCACCGTCGGTATTTCCGAACCGACACGATATGGGGTTCTTCAAGAAAAAAGCTTAATCCTAAAGGGCAACGCGTCTGCATAACCTCGGGTCATGCGGATGACTATGGGCTGTGTTAGTTACCTACCACATATTCGTTTGTCCCTTATCCTATTAAGGAAAAAAAGCAGACGTCTATGGACTAAGGACGTCGGTAGTCGTCAAGAGGCGCCAATCTCGTTTACCCAGTATACAATAAAAAAAATGCTATTGTCTGCTTCCTATCAGAAATCAATATAAGTGCTATGCGTTTGGCGCGTCAGATGAGTACCTTAATGGTAAACTTTATTTCAATTACTAGTATCATACACTTGCTATTCCACGCAGGCCACTGCTTAGCCGAAGCAGCTGAAACTGCTCCATCTTTAATCCTCACGCTGTCTTACTGTAATTAAGAATGTACGTTATCATGCACGATCATGCAAATTTATGTTCGCAATTTTTAATTACCACCGTCTGAGCATCTGTCTGGAGACACGGAGTGCGGAGTGGCTGGCAGGTGACAACGCCCGTCGGGGAGCGGTTAAATGTGGCATTTTACCGCTTTTATGCATATTTGATGACGCCCGCCATAATCTGTGCGGCGAGGGGAAATCTTGCACCCACTTCATCGTGTATGAATTGTTCTTGTAACGTACGCTGTTGTTTTAAGATTGCCTGTTGATATGCGCACACTTGGAATACTTATTTTATATAGCTGACATCGGCATTCGCTTAACCATTATTGCATATATTTGTTAAGCAATACGTTTATTTTTATTCCGATAAAATCATTATGGACTTCCCTGGTTAAAATACCAGAGTGTTATTTGTTATATACTTATATGTGGTGATGCGTTGCGTCAGGATGACACATGCAGGGCTGTGCGACCATCCCGAGAGATGGACTCTAGTTGAAGAGTTGCGTGTACGATGGCAAACTATAACAGATCTCTGAGTTACACACCGAAGGTGTCCTCAGCTCATATCCTTCGGGGCCGTACTAGATATTGCATGTATCTAACACAGGCATCAGCTGCCGTAGCTGTCATCACAATACAGACTATGTTATAATTATATTAACAGATATGGAAATTCAATAGCGAAGAGGAGGAAGGTTATTTAGATGCATTACTAACCTAATAAGATCCTCTCCGCTACCTCCTCCCCACATTTGGTTATTCGGACAGTCTCAAATCACACAAAACGCTACTACATAGTCACCAATTGAGGCCTCTATATAGCGGTGGTACTTTTATGATACATCAGTCTTACTGGCTGTTAAATATATAAAGCAGGAGGCACTGCTTCTTACAAAATTTTTACAAACGTCACAACGTAAGAAAGTATTGAAATTTTCTGACTAAAAGAATAAAAAATAGACATAAAATTAACAATAGATCATGGCTCTGCAGTGAGCAGCTTCGTACCCAAAGGCGTAATTAATTTCTATGCTCTCATTCTCGTTCCGATTAAGGTCTTAGTGTATAATTTGTAATTTTTGTAAAGGTAGTCATCCTGTTGTTAATGGACAAAGCCGGGGCGGATCGGTAGTTATACAAAATTTGAAATGAAATCGCGTGTAACAGTCACTCAAACCTGCTATTTCATTTAAATTAAACCCAAACACATAAAGTCGTCACGAGGATATCTCCATCGATATTGGGGGGGGGGGTAAAGGGTATCCAAATTAGATTTTAATACTAAGCGCATAATTCGTGTTTGCCGCCGGCCCAGTAATTGATACAGCACTCTTATTTAGGGTCTAATGTCTGTAATTATTTTCGAATTCGTCGGCTCAGGCTAGTGACGGTGGATTAGAACTTCCGACTGTTACCGATTTAATTTTACGTTACGTTCACACTATTAGAATATGTTATTTTGTGTCTGTGTATAAACTGACAAGCTAAAGCCGCCATCTTAATTCTTCCCGTTTCATTTTTTATGTGAGGCTCACATGATCTTTACTGATTAGTGTGGTTAAGAACCTAATATGCCGCTATTTTAATTATTTCATATCATTTGTATTTTCTCTTACATTTAGGCTAATGTGATGTGACAAGTCCACAGATATAATCACATTATTATTACTATTGATTTCACAGTAGACATTGTGTAAAACTTGTGTATATTTACCTACAACCTACATCAGGGACGTTATGGAGATAGCTGGGTTATACTCGTACAGACTCTATTCTAAAGCTGAGGTGTCATGTTGCTAACAGATCCGGGGCACTCCACTACTCTCGCAGTGGTTTCCGAAACAAATTATAACCTAAACACGTGACAATTGTTAAGAATTAATTATTTCTATGGACTTTTCTGTTTTGAGCCGTTCATCCCGTTTACCCGTTTTTATACCTGTATCTATATCATTATCCACTCTTAATTTTATTTTTATAGCATTTGCAGTTAAGTACAAAGCTTGCCAAAGATGATTTGCAAAGTGTCCTTATTTCTGTTCCAGCAGTAAAAGCGTGTGCAACTAATTATGAGGAATACAAAATTCCTTCATAAAATATAAAATGATATAAAAGAATCGTGGAGACTTCCATATAAACATAGTTTTAGAATCGTCTAGCTAATGCTTTAATCTAATATCTAGATACAGCATATAAATAACTAGTTAGTAGTTTAGTTGCCTGGTTGTGCGCAGCGCTATGAATATCTTGACAAAGAAAGAAAATTGCAGATACATAACCCTATTTCGCCCGTTCCTTCTATCATGTCACTAGCGTCACTCGCGGCTTCACCCGCGTAACTCCGGTCCTATAAGTCGTAGCATCGTGGTATATAGCCAATACCCTTCCTGAATAGGTGGACTATTCAACGGGTAAATATTTTTTTAATTTGGACAAGTAGTTCCTGAAATTGACGCGAATAAAAAAGCAAACTCTTAAGCTTTATATAATTAGTAAAGATACACGACTTACATAGGCGGATGAGGACCATTTTCCCCGAGTGGAGTCACAGTATATAGCTAGTCGTGTAATTGTTGAGACAACATCAATTAAAACCCCATTTCTAAACATTCGTTCTAAACGCACCCGTCAATTATACTGTAAGCTTATTGACAAATCTATACGAACGAAATTGATGGATTTTAGACTGATATTAAATTACGTTTATAGTTTTCGTGTGTCTAACAACAATCAGCGGCGTTATGTTCGATAACCATGCTATTTCGTTTTTGTTCAATTTAAATGATACACAATTTTTTTTTTATTTTAGGACCTTGCCATATTTTTATGTAATGCAGCATTGAAGCTGAACGGCTACTGTCACTGTCACTTACTTACTGTACTGCTTAAAATGGGCGTTATGTGACAGCTACGTTTCACAAATTACAAGATGTGAATGATAAATCCCAGTTGCACGGTGAATGTAGGTACAGAAGAGTGACACTTCGCCGTTTTACTCTCATGGCTGTTCTCCGTCTGACTGCAACCTCTCAGCGCTTCCTCATGCCTCGAGGAACACGCTGAGTTTCCGCCCCTGAGTGTTTGTCCCTGCTCTTGTGCAGTTATCATCCTATAGGAATAGGGAAATGAGAGTACGAGGAGTACATTTCTGGTAGCGCGCATATTTGTGCACTTCAACCTGTCCTGTATCCAGTATATATCTAGTCAGTCGAACTGTTGAGGCTGGACAAGCGCCGCCAACCAGTAGTAAGTCCCTCCGAAAAAAAGTATCCAGTATATATATATATATATATAGGAGCGCCCGCCGTAGATAAAATACGACTAAACAACTTGAATTGAAAGAATGCTTTACGATGTGTAAGTGAGCGTGTGTGTAAATGTTAATTTATCGTTCAATAACGAAGAAGATATAAAATTATCTTATTATTATTTTAAAAATCGCTATTGCCGCTTCCCGCCAGAAATTAATTTAATTGCAAGAATTAGCTTTGAAAGACCACTGCTAGAGTAGAAGAGAGTAGTGCTCCGGATCTGTTAGTGTAGTTTGTACGTAAATACTACCACAGAGCTTGAAGAGTTTACGGTGGCTCAACGGGCTATTGAACGTGCTATGTTGGGTGTTTCTCTGTACGACGTCTGGGAAAGAGGCCTAAGTGTAGCAGTGAACCGATACGGGCTGATAATGATGATGATATAGCCTTCACTGTCCTAATTTTATCCTGTGTCTAAATCAGAAGACATCGGGGTCGGATACGTAATGAAGTATTTGACGAGGGCGCCAGTTTTACGCAGAGCCACTGCAATCCGAATTGTGCAAACCAGAAGGTAAACAAGATTATTCGAATTTGAATACACAAATCCGGGTTTCCTTGCGAGGATAGTAATCGTAAAACCACTCAGTACTTAAATTACCTTCGATTCGAACCTAGACCGCCCGAGTGGAAGTCCGAGCTGCTAACCACTAGACTAATGGGGCTCTCCTTTATTATTATCTTATTATATTCTAAGAATTTGCACGAACCCAACGTATTGTAAACTATATTTCCTTATTGTTGCAGCCAGAAGAAGAAGTACAAATAACACACAAGTTGTTCCGACCTTCCACTTCCAAACCGTGAGTACATTTAATTTATTTAGCGGTCATATGATCCATACTAGGATAGACAAAATAAGGGAAATCACAGACAAATACAGTTGATTGAATGTCACTCCCTGATGTAATAAATAAATAAATTTTATATACTTTTTCCACAATTACTTATTATCATTTTAAAGTTCATTTATTTACTCAAGTGTTAACAAACAAATACCGCCTTAAAGTCCATTGATATAATATCTTGAATCAGTTTTTGAAAGGACTTCGGACATTCATACTTTTGCATTTATAATGTTGGTGATATTTGAAAGTAGAGCAATTAATTAAATACTAACTTCGACATGTTTTGCACTGACGAAGTGTTATGTATTCGAATTACAAAAACAGCTCCTTAAAATAATATTGATAGGGCATAAAAATGTTGCTCGAGCAATATACTATAACTCGACATTACGTCTGAAGTAGAGTATTTTTAACTTAGAAAGAAAGACATAGTACATAATACTTTAAAAGTTCCTTAACAAGGCAGTGACGTAAACTGGTGAACGTCTATTTGGGTAGTAAATTACGCAAAGTTAAAATAAAATAATATTTACGGGTTTTATTGATTTGATGGGCAAGAGAGGCCTTATAATGTTAATAATAATAGCAATTGTTTAGTTCAGACATAGGCAGTCCATGTTATAGTTAGTAATACACCTAGGCCTTGCACCTAGGGTCAGTAACACCTTCATCATCATTATCAGCCCTTATCGGTCCACTGCTGGACATAGGCCTCTCTCAATGAACGCCAAGACGACCGATCTCCTGCTACTCGTATCCATCCCGAACCGGCTACTTCACGGAGACCGTCTTGCTACCTGGTGAACTATCGACCAACACATCCTTTTCCTAAACGTGGCCTCCAGTCCAGAACATTACTGACCCATCTGCCATCTGTTCTTCTGAGTGTGTGACCAGCACGTTGCCACTTCAGCGAGCCTATCCGTCGCGTGATATCAGATATTTTGTTAAAAATAAAAAACAAATGCTTATAAATAGAAATATGAAAAAATTGGATAACATCATTTTTGGCCAGCGTGTAAACTTTTTTTTTTGTTGACGCGGGGAAACGCATTTACGCGCCTTCACCGGCCCAGGGTTCAGTGGTGTGTGGGACTCGCGGCATATGATAGTGCCGAATACCCCCAAAAAACCACCGCAAGTGCCATCAATGCCGTGGTTGATGGCACTCGCGGTGAGTGGAGATTGGTGAGGTGCCCCGGAACAACAATCATCTGGGCACCTCGACGGCTAGTCAGCCCCCCAAAGGACCAACTCCACCTCCACAAATGGGGTTGCCCAGCACTACAGGAGAACCCCACCGACTTTGAGACAGTGCAATGGGGTGAGGTTCCCATCCTCGGCCCTTGCCCCGTGCGCAAAAGCGCCACCTCCTGTTGCTCTTAGGTCCCCTCTTCTTATAAGGGAGGTACCGAGAGCGATTCCTTCGCCTGATTTTTAAGCCCTCTCTTCTTATAAGAGGGGTGAAAAGATCCCCTTCGGTTCAATTGGCTTCGCCTGGGTACACCCCAGGCTACTAAGCCCCACCGCCACGACAAGGCTTGAACCATGGTGGGGGCGAGCGTGTAACCTCATCTAGCGCTGTATAATGGGCGCTTCGCACCTTATAGTCTGACAATGTGTTATGCTCATAACTCGTAAGTATAATAAATAGAGAATCAACTTCTTCTCCGTGCTCCATTTGTTAAAAGAATGAAAAAGTAAAAGAATAGTTTATATAAGCGACTGCTTTCTTCAAAAGTTAGGCATCAAAAGACCTCTTTAAAATTAAAAAAATGTGGTAATATCATATGTCCTGGATTTTTATATAATATAAGTTATTATATAATATAAGCTTGTAGCCGGTGACGCATTGGAGAGGAAGACTATAAATAAACAAATAGAGTTTGACAGCTGTGTAGAGAACAAAGTTTGATAAATTTTAAGATGTGATTATATTTGACTTGTATGTGAGGATATTATCATCAGCCGTGCGGCGTTAACCAAGGCTATGTCCAGCTAAGGTGGTCATAGACCACGTCACATGGCTAGTGACGTGGTCGCAGCACAGATGACTATATATTCAATACAAAAATTAATTTATGACACATTTACTTTTTTTTAATTCTTCAAAAAGTCTTAGTAGAAACTTTAGTGACGAACGCCAGAGGTCACGGATTCGAATCCGGCCCCTGTCATGCATGTTTATATGTATTTCTGTAATAAAAGTCTTAAATACATAGAATTTCTTAAATTTATAAGAATATTAAGTATATTTCCGTTGACTAGTACCTGTGACCACAAGCGCTTATGGTATTTAGCACAGGACTAGGCTAGGGGTTTGATACGTACACAGATATAATAATAATTATTATTATTTACGGGTGTGACTTTTAGTGTAAGTCGACACTACTCGAGCTCTGCAAATATATATAGTAATTAACAAAATGAACTTTGCTGCTGTAAAACCGTTCACAATTGTCGCGCGCCATATTTTATTATTAATGTAAGTTACAGAATAAATATGTGCGAGGGTACGCGACTTGCGGTAATTATTGTGTGACTTATTGGCGAACGGAGATAACATGATCGTCGCGACAGAATTATGTAGAGCCGGCGAGAACTCTACATGTTTCTTAGCCAGAGGTCGGAGGACGCTGGTTGTTGTGTACCCCTAGGGTTGTGCCTTTATCTACACTCTTACTGTTTGTTCGTGACTCTACGAAAGACTTGGGTAATTACACTGATTATGAGATCGAAGGGCCTTAACGTTTTTGAGCCCACGGGCGAAGATTTCAGCAATAAAATAAACTCCTACAATAATATTGCGTTGTGTTTTTTATGTATAATTATTACACTTTCAGTGGCGCAGAAGCGCCGAAGCGCACAGATCTTTTTTAAAAGAAGTTTTAAATAAATAGTAAGAGCTAGTTCCATGCTGCATTGCAGCCAAATTAGGCGGGTGTAACGAGGAGGTAACTTTCGCGCCCATGACCCAGCCATAAACTCATATTACAATCTCGCGTTTCGTGTTCAGGTTTGTAAATACCCGGTCGTCCAATTGAAGGGTGGAGGATAGATGGGCAATGCATCTGCATTATGACAATAATGCGGATGTCTATGGGCGTACGTTCAAGAAGCTTCCACCGCCCCTCTATACTTATACCATAGAGTACTATACGATAACACTTGATCAAATACTGCTTAATAATCGAATGACTCGCGAAGCAGACATCTTTTTCACCATAACGTGACCCTTGGGGGTTTAAACTGCACCAAGCCACCGGCGCATTGCAGTTACAATTAAAGTAGAACGTCTCGGGAGATATATGCTAATCCTTGAACTTAAATTAGCCGAGGTGAGAAATTGTATGTCTGAGCTCTAACTCTTTTAACCCTGTTCAAAAAAAACGAGGAGATTCGGCTTTTTGGCTTTAAGGCCAATTCTATCGCATCATATCGATCATTATTTCTCCATCGAATGATTTTGTCTCATTTTTTTCCGCCAAACAAAAAATAATTTACATATATGATGCCATATGCCTATGGGATAATTCGTCACTGCCTCCAAATTGTATGTCCCTAACTGGTAACTGGGCTGAAGTAAACTGTACTCGCTACAGCCCCGAGAATCATACATCACTTCCATTTTATGCAACTTCATTCTTTTCATTAAGGCACATTAGAGGGGAGGAAGAACGGTGGGTAACGTATCTTCACAGTTGAGGAGGAAGCCTATGGGCGTTGGTAGTTGTCAAAGATAGAATTGATCGTTGTCATCGACCGCGAAAAATCATAACACGACTGTGACAGACAAGAATAAACGAAAAATACTAACATGTGTTATCTAACAAATAATAACATGTACAAATGTGTCCCGTGCCTTAAATATGACCCGTGTTCATTTCATATTGACGTATGACTAACGTCGATGATTATCACTTACCACTTGCTCTGATTCAAGACGAACCTGAGAAAGTCTTACCATAAAACGTCTGACGGCATAGCAGCAGCGCACACTACAACCAAGTTACCGAATAACCGCCTCGCGAGACTTCAACGAGACTTCGCTTTATTTATCGCGTAAAATCATAACGATAATTATTTAACGTAGACTCGAAGTTATAACATAAAGTAAATTAAGATACTTAACCTCCATTCAAGTTTGATCCAATAAAACAAAGTTCGGAACAAACGAATGCATTAAAGTCACCCGCAAACTGATCCAATCGTAATACACTTCCAGACATCGAAAGTTAGTATGCATTGACTTTGAAAAGTCGTCCAAAACTAAGTTGGGTTATGTTTATGAAACTATTCAGATGCGGGTGTGTGCCGATACACATGCAAGAACTCGCGAACTCTAGGCATAGTTCGTTAAGTGGAACAGCTGTAAAACAAAGTAGAAGGGTCTAGGAACTTAGTGTGTTCGCAACTATTCGCATGCCCTCCGCGGGCGTCGATACCCCGACACCCAACTTCGACACTTTAATTAGGGGAGGACGCCTGACGACTCACAAATAACTTCAACTACAACAAAGTATTGTAGATGATATCGTGAGCGCCTACACCCCACCCCCGCGGCGCGGCGTGCAGATAAACTTTTAAAATGACTTTGGAAGCTTTTGAGCTTTTAATCGGTAAAGTTGTACAGACAGACAGTTCGGGTACAATCCTTGAACCGCTTGCGCCGGCGACGGCCGCAAAACTTTGTTTTACAGGACTACTTTTCTTCTTGTTTCAAGGTTGGACTCTTAAAACAAACTCCGGTTCGACGGAGTTCGTGAACTCGGGCGCCAACAATTTACAAATTTCTCTCTTTCATAACAACTAACTGCGGCGCAGCGGGCGAAAGTTGTCCTGCGTAGATCTTAATCGCGTCTGTCTGTTGCGCTGGCGGCGGCCAGCTGATATCGCGACATACTTTGTTAACAATTTTTACGCCAATGTAGAGTTGTAAGATAATGTAGAGTTATGAAATTTAATCCTTTTCGCCGCAGTCACAGTTCAGATAATTAAATATATTTTTATCAATAATATGCGACGTCGGTTTTGGAGTTTCACATTACTGTTTCACTTCGGAGCTCACCGCATTCAATTTATTTAAGTGACACTGACAGCGGAACGACGGCCTAAAAAATCATCTGCCAAATTTGACGGCGTCCCCTATGGTCGGCACCGACTTTTTTTCACTTCACGCTTCACCTGTCTGAGGCTATTGAAGTGATCTTGCGTGAAAACACTGATTGGCTTTTAATAAAACCGATACTTTTTTTTATATTGAGCTCTGAAAAGAATCCATTACTTGTTACTTGTGACATTCTTTCGCTTTAGATTTCAAAGCTATGCTTAAAAAATATGTGTTTTTATTTTATGCTTTAAGTGCTACGTAAATATTGAGCGATACCAGTACTTTAAATATAAAAAAATATATCGTAGTTGTATTAAAATGAAGCGCTACAAAACATTATGTACTGGTTAAAATGCATGTATATATAGGATTTTGCGCGTAAAATTTACGTAACTAGAAATAAATAGGTTGCGGGTGTGTGGGGCGGGGCGGCGTGGGCGCGGCGTGCGCGCGCATTCCTCCGACCTCCTCCGGCCTCCCGTCCGCAAAATCTCCGCATACTCCGCGAACCGCGCCTACGAACAACCCGCGTTACTCGGTCTACAATACAGCTCGTAACGACCTATGGAACTTTGGCGTAGCAGTGCTACAGTACTACGAGAAAAAACCTGTGCTGTGTTCAAATAAAAATTGTTGTGCTCCCGTGATAAAAAAACTTTTGTGCGTTATGAGGGATCACCCCTCCTTTTTATAGCGATGTCGGCTCTCGTCCGACCCGTTTGGTAAGTTTTTAATAACTTTCTAATCACTTTGCCGTGGACTTTTCGTCGTGTAAATTCAAAGATATAGCGCATTTATTTCAGCAGTGCACAGCGGTGAAAGTGATTTTTCAAGAAGTGTCAAGATAATAATAAAAAAAAATCGTGTACGCACAAATCCCACGCTCGTAAAACCATTTCACGAAATGCTTTCAAAGTATTTTTTTTTTAATTGTTGTTGATAAGGCTGTGTTATTAAATCTTGATTTTTATGTTTAAATATCTATTCCTTTGTACTTGATTAGCATATCTGCGGTAATCGAATTAAGTCTCGGCACGCGAGTAGTCAAATAAGCGCGACATCATTAAATCGTTAGGGAAGAGGTAACCGCGCGACTGCAAATAACGTAATTAACCGTTTCTCTATCAAATATTATCGTATTTGCAGATACCGTTTGAAATAATTTTAGATATTACAAATGTACATTTAAGATTACACATATAATCTAACGGAAAAATTTTTACATTATATATTTTTTATATCCTCGACTTAAAAAAACTATTTTATTAAAAAAATTTGTATGATAAAATATATACGTTTAAAGTTATTCTTTATTTGGTTTTATTTTTAGTTTATTTGTCCTTTAAAAGTTTTGTTTTTTCAATCACTTTATTTTAAATTTTAGCTTTTATTACGTTTATATTGGCAGTATCGGTAAACGTCATCATTATTTTGAAAACAGTAAGCAGATGTAACCAGAGCCTTAAGTCAAATTTTTATTTCTTATATAAAAATAAATTTGCCTACATTAGCTTTTCTTCTAACAACTTCTAAATAAAAGTAGTTAAAATGTGCCAAGATGTTTAATTGCTTAATACTTTCTGTGTGACTGTATTTGATTAAGCATGAACGTGTGTGTGCCTGACTATTTATACAGAATATTAAAACTCGAAATAAAAATAAATATAATGAAATATAAACAAGTGACTGGAGTGTGTTTTAATAAAATTTAATCACTATTAATATTCTTATTCTTCATAACACTCTTATTTTAATACTGAAACGGATTATATAAGTATTTATAGAGTTGCCTCTATCCTTAAATGACCGACGCTACTCTTAAGGGCAACGCAGTTTGATTGTGGAATAGTTGACAATAAGCGGAATATAAATCTATACATATTATAAAGTAAATTCTCCAAATTGTCTATCGGTATGTGATCGTTTTCTTAAAATCTAATGAACGGATTTCCATACAGTTTTGGATCTTTCCCCGAGGAAGGTTCTAACGTATAATTTGATTTTTATTTACGGACGAACCCGCGGCGGATCGCCAGTGTGTAAATAAATTTTAGACATTAGAGTAAGCTGAGATTTAATAAAATCAAATTTGACCATAATTGGTGGCAATAAAAATATCGTTGTTGTTGAATTGTATGGAGTGGTTTAAATGTTCACTTCGAATTTACAACGAATAAAAAGTAAACATGCAAGATAAATGTATGATGAATAGATGAAATATAAATGTATGATACTATTGTTAATACTATACAAAATAATTGAAGTTGATATGTTCACTCATACTTGCAGTATACTTTCTTTTAACCAAAATGACAAAAAAATATTAACTATTTATGGGGTAGAAGTAGACATTTGATTTTCCACTACCCCCCGCACTAAGCGATGTACCTCCGCTCCGTTCCGTCTTGGAGAAAAATAATAATAAACCCGTATAAATAATACAACTTTACTTCAACATCATCATCATTATCAGCCCTTATCGATCCACTGCTGGTCATAGGCCTCTCTCAATGAATACCAAGACGACCGATCTACTGCTACTCGAAAATAAAAAAAGATTAGATTGTAATGATAGAACAACCGTGGACAGACAATCACACGACACATTGACTGATAGGTCCGACGCCGTGCCTTAGCACTGTTATCAGGTACAAGACCATTTATATAACATTTCTGAACATATATTTTCCATACTCTTATATTATACAAATATAAACATTCATTACCTAATGGGATTCGAACTCACAGCTTCGAAACGTAACACATGAAGTCGGAGGATGTATCTAGTTAAAATATAAAATAGCCCGTTCGGGAACGTATTCAAATGAGTGCGGTGTACGGAGCGTAGAATTCGCGTAAACGTTTAATTCAGGTAGTCGTAGGGTTGGCAATAAACGGATTTCACGTGTGACGCCCCGAGGCCCGTCGATCTAGATAACAGCCTCAAATTGTTTCCACTGGCACCGCCGCTATCAGATGGGCCGTCTCGTAATTGTCTCTCGTTTTGTATTTCATATTTCGTTTCTGCAGTTCAACAAGTTGGAATAAAAATGTTGGTTTCGCAACGTTTTCCTTCAGTTATTTTTATGTGTTTATGTTATTTCGTTTGATTAATTAATATGGGTCTGTATTTGTTTTCGCCGGCAAACCTGTCGGAGAAAATGTTTTTAAACATATTATTTCGTAGGTCTAGTTTTTTTTTTTTTTTTTATAGTAGTATGTTATGAACATCGGTATTTTACTTCTTTCAATATTTAATTTAGGCCTGAAATTATTATGCCACTTGATGGATCGTCTCGTAATTATGTCTCGTTTTGTATTCCAGATTCTTGCGACTGCGGCTCCATAAGTTGAAATAAAAAATATATACTCCGTCGTAAATTTTATTTTCTATATTTGTCTAAGTATTTTTTTTTTTATAAGTAACTATTCAATTTGTCCGAAATATTAAATTATGACTCCCATCACTCCCCAAGCCATTTCTTAGGTCACCTTGCGCCCTGATGTTTTGTATTTATTTCATATTTTTGACTTTTTTATAGTTTCTTTTATAGATTAATTTATCGGCATTATTTAATTAAGACATTTTATTAAGACTCAAATTCTATTAATCACGTCAAATATTAATTTAATAATGTAAAATATAAGTGAACGAAATCCAAGATATTATGGCGCGGTACTTACTACATACTCCTTGATTTTTTGCATCCAAAGGCCCATTCATATTCTTTTATTTCTCTTGGTCACAATTTTAGTTCGACTTTAATTATATTTTTTTTTATTGTCATTGTGTAAGTATATATTATATACTTTTTACAACATATAAAGGAAACGGCAAAACAAGTCTTCCATATTGCTTTTACTTTTTTTTTTGATTAATGTTACACTAAAGTCAAATTACATTTTGTCTGAGTTCAAATAAAATTAAAATGAGCATAATTCCATAAACAACTTTTATATTTTATTACAATATGTGCCAATAAATGTAAATGAATATATACGAAAAATATTTTATTCCAAAAATCATGTTATCTATATGTAGACAAAGATGAAAAGTAAGAGTATACATCACTCTTCCGTAAACTGTCAGGTATGCCGTCGCGTTTCATGCGGTTTGTGGGTAGCCCGTGGCCCATCGGCGGAGAGGTCGAAAGGAGGGTAGCGCATCTTTATGACTTTTGCGTCAGTACTCGTCAGTCAATCGGAATGCTGCAATGCCCCCATCTATACAGATTATAATATAAAGGTTCCCAAAGGTTGTCTGTCTGTATATGATCGATTCCCTCAAAATGTTGAAAACGGATTTTCATGCGAATTTTAACCATGCACAGACCGATTTTAGAAATGCTTTAGTGTTTGGGTTATTAACGTGTGCAGCTGGTGGCTATAGCTGGTACTATGTAAAATAAAAAAAATGAAATCAAAAGAAATGAGAATAATCAAAACAGCTGCAACAATGGAACATATTTCCCAATCTCACCATTCTGATGACTTTGTGATTTTACACACTATCGCCTAATACAGGGATGTGTTGTAAATATTTGTACAACGACACAAGGACGAGTTGCTAGGTTACTACAGAACTAAATTCAATAATAAACGTCTTGAGATATCAGAACGTCTGCAAACGCAGTCATAATGTGAACGAAATTTTAAACGTTTACCTACGATGGATTTATAAACTATTTAAATAAACCGCAATATAAACCATTTTAATTGTTACGTAAATTTATCGACTGCAAAAAGAAAGAAAATATGAACGTTTAAATTAACAGCAAATTTGCTGTTATTTTAAAATACACACGCACAAAATAGTAGTGAAACTTCTACGGCTGGGTTACTTCCAAATGGAACGGTATTATAAGTAACATTGAAGGCTAAGGCACTTGCCAGCGACGTATGAGGTGCCCCCTATACGCGGCCGTAATACTTGCCAGCGATGTATGAGGTGCCCCCTACACGCGGCCGTAATACTTACCAACGATGTATGAGGTGCCCCCTACACGCGGCCGTAATACTTACCAGCGATGTATGAGGTGCTCCCTATACGTGGCCGTAATACTTACCAGCGATGTATGAGGTGCCCCCTACACGTGGCCGTAATACTTGCCAGCGATGTATGAGGTGCCCCCTACACGCGGCCGCAATACTTTCTCGTGACATAAAAAAAAATTCTGTCTATAAAGACGTTTTACTTCAAAACTGCGTGTGTCAGCTGCAACCCGCGGCTGGAGTTCACTTCTTAATTAAACGAGGATTTTTTTATAGTATAGGGTGACAAACGAGAAATCGGAGCGTCACAACGATAACCGACGGCCATGAACATCAACTTAATTATGCCAGTGAGTCGCCCTCAATTTCACCTCCCCCCCCCCCAATGGGCCACCGGCTACTCAAAAACAGCACAACACGTGATACGGTAGGTGTCACTTTACGGCAGTATCAAGTGAGCGAGAAGTACCTCCCCGATCGTGCCGGCACAATTCTATGGCATTACCTCCCGCCATCCAACATGGCATGGCAAGATGCCGAACAAGCGCTGATGTTGCACTGGACAGCTTACTTACTGTTTCACACTATTTCACTTACTCATAATTTTCTTATACCGCCTGAAACCATTTAGTAAGGAGTACAGAAGAATATAACTGAATAATATTTCGAGACGAGTAAATATATTATATATGTTAACTATAAGACGCTAACGCAGAATGTTTTAAATATCTTAAAGAGTAGAAATTCGTTGCGAGTATAAAATACACGGTCCGCGGGTGAGGGCCCGGCACACCGCGCTAACCCTAGCTATGATTGCACCCTACTCGCAGGGCTAAACATGATCAGATTTCAATATGTTTATTTTTAATAACGTATTTTTTTGTGTCATAATCGTGCGTTTATTTTAAAATCATAAAATAATTTTTCACTCCAAAAATAGTACACCTTTTTTATGCTAAAGTGATTTAAAACTTAATTAAACAAAAATCATTATGAAAAATACATATAATGCATTCAGTAGATTTTCTAACTACACTAACTCAAAAAAGGATACAATCTATAATAATCATGAAGTTTATATACGATGATTCATTTGTATTGTGTACCTAACAGCTAGCTCTGATAGGATTATTTACAATATGATCATTTTAATTTGTTTCAATGACAGAAAGTAGCTGATACACACTAATCACATTATCTATCAAACTTTATGACCGAAAACTGTTGTATTTGTGAAATAAAGTAAACTTTGCTAATATCCAAGCGAACAAAGCATAAAATTTCTAGATACTCAAAAAGCCAAGTCTTATTCCCAATAATCGTTTTAAAAATATTCTCGCTACAATCTAATTAATTTGTTCCTTGATGCAAGCAAGATATCAATGTGTAGGGGACACATAGCTCTTTAACATAGCTTCTATTTTATTCGGGTTTTTTTTTTTCATTATTGAAATTAACAAAGTTTTGGCTCTTGTAGGTTTCCGACGGTTTGTTGTGAAGTCTGAGGACGCGAGTGGTCATTTAAATGCAAGGAGTTAGCGCAATTATCCAGTCTTGAATGTAGGCTTGCGAGCTTCTCCATAATTATTTTTTAACATGCATGGCACTTAATCATGAATCTTTTACCTTTGTATGTTTCGAATTTGCTACATGTGCCATGAATTCGTAATAAAGCAAGAATGTACTACCTCACATTTGTATCTGCTAATTCCAATTAAATATTTGTCTACATACATTTATTTATGTCAAAAACATTTGTAATACAATATCGCAGTGTCGACAGCCCTACATCATTTAGGAGGGTTAGCAGCGAGGTCGCTAGTTACAATGCAACGCACTTACCAACAGTTCAACTATTCTCATATTGATTTTTGCACTCATGTGTTCTCTTTGTTAACTATGTAATAATCACTAACAGTAGGAAATTATTGGACGTCACAATGCGAAGCTTAATTTTTACGAAAATATATAAACACTCCGCGGATGCTTATGGGTTTTGCTAACTACGACAGAAAGCCCAGTTGTCATTTGCTACTATTTACTATAAAACACTAAGCTCAGCCTTCGGAAAATTATTATCTACAAAAAATATAAATTATAAAAGTACTGCAAAATTAATTTAATATAATAATATAGATATGTTAAGTTACTTATTTACTTTACTCACATTCAGAATTAAGCTGCAGTTTATTATGAATACCTCACACTTAAATCCATTGGTTTAACTACGAACTAAAATACTATGTCATATACTGACAAATAGATATTACACTTTATACATTTATCAGTGTATTACGTAATATTTTAGTTCGTCATAATAATGAATTCACTATCTCTATAATAGCAACTAAAATAAGTAAACAAATAACCGAGTAACAAAAACAGTAGAAGATAAGCTTACCGTGAAAAGTACACTTATTTGACAGTTTAGGTGTTCTCCAGATCGTCGTGTGTTAAAGTGATGAAAATTGTGTAAAATCTTAGATATTTGTTCGAGTCTTCATAAATTTCTGTCGATAAGTGACTATGCGCTCATTCAACTATATTTTTTCCAATGTTCAAAATGATTTCCACTGAAAAAATTCGATTCAAGTCCAAATTCGGACTTGAATGTTTATGACCAGGAGGTATTTTCCTAAAATCTGGTTCCGCGGATGTTTAGGAGCGCCGATGCTCGCTCTACAATAAGATCCCTTAAGCAGCAAGGCGTTGTCCTAAGCTTACATTATGTAGACGTGTAACTATAACAACGTGGCCAATTGGAAGGTGGGAGAAAGGGAGGGCAACGCTTTTACATTACAATAATGCGGAAGTCTTATTGCGTCGGTACTCGTCAAAAAGACTCCGATTGCTCATGTGCCCCCCACATGTAACTGGAGACTCGCCTATTTATAATTGTTAATCGACTATCAATATTTCACTTATTAAAACTTTTATTTGTGTGATTTGGCTGCGACTGACAAAAATCTATTTTTCCAAATATCGACCAATTCAATTTTCCCCAACACTAAGTGTTCCTAGAAATAATCCTTATAACTTGTATATTCCGCGCAGGATAAAAGTACGAACAATGTATTTGTGAATCATACACAAACCTATGACCAACGTTTTAAAGAAAATATTGATACATATATCTACAATAGTTGTATTTTGGTATAGAATTTAACAAGCGTCCCGTTCGTTTCTCTACGAAATGAAAAAAGCGAAAAGACAGTTACATTAAGCCTCGTTTAAACTTGTCCACTTATCAGCACACGTCAGCTATAAGTCGCTATTAACTCGCAACTTGGCTCTAAAGCCATTAAACAGAAACTCAATTTGGGGCCAAGGAGCAGTATTTATCTTCCGGGAAGTCGATTTAAAAGCAGAATCACGAGCACGGAGCCATTATCGCTTACGCGGCATCCACAGGCCGCGGCAACTCTATGAATCTAATCCGCTGGATTTAGCCTCTGATTTACAGTCCTCAGACGAGGGCGCGACTGTTCTAAGGAAAAGTGATAATGTCTTAATCCCACCACACTCGAACTTTCGAGAAGCCCCCCCCCTCCCCCAATTTTATGGTCGCGCGCCTTGGAGCACGTTTTGATTTATGATTTCAATAATTAAGAATTGTAAGGTGCAATTTGAATTTGAGGCTCAGTTATTGCTCGAGGCAGAAGGGGTCGTGGGTCCAGGCTTACCTTTAATATTGACAATAAAGAGAATGGAAATATATTCGGTTAATGAACCTCCAACTGTAAATAATAATAATTTTCTAGAGGAATCAGTTTTTGAGACTACGGATTGCAAATAATAATTAATAATGGTCTAAAATGGGTCAATATATTTGAACCTTTAATGATTTACTTTATTTTTATATTATTAAAAACCGGCTAAGTGCTACTTGGAATCAAACACTGAGGGTTCCGTACCAATAGGAGATACAAGTTTTATAGCTTTCGTCCGTTTGTATGTCTATCAAGACATTGCTTTAGTATTTTTATAATCATCTATGATTTGTTTTTTCTATAATTGATTTTTTATACTCATATCCCAAACCATTAGACAGTACAAGTAATATATAAGGTATAGAGGGTAAACCCTGAGAAAGCATTTTCGAATGACTACTTTTTCTTAGGAGCCATCTCCGAAATAACATTTGAAAGCTGGTATAGATGTCAATTTTTATTGAAAAGTGGGCTACTAATGAAGTATAGGCTACAAATCCAACACTTGGCTATTAAGCTTATTCGTCCTACATCATGCATGAGTCTGTACACATCTATAAATTAATTGATCTTAGGTAATTAAAGATATATTTACTCCTTTCGCAAAAAAAGTAAAAGAATAGAAAATTTAAAATACACATATAGTACTAAAGTATAAATTAAATAATCTCAATGAAGTATATTTATGTAATGTTTTAACACTCAATAAATTTGATATGATAACCAATAAAAAAACTGGCCATCATCTCCGAGTAGAATGTCTGTGACATACGGACAAACATGATGTAATTATAAAGGCTTCGATTTTACCATTAGCTCTAAGAGTAAAATAAGCATTTACTTCGCAAAAACTCTCACATATAGTATACTAGTACGTAGAAAACAAAAGTAAGAAATATTTTGTTTATATTTGCCAAACTTTTTTGATTTTGCATCTTAAGATTAACTTTCAAGTGATTTACTGTAAAATTTATGCACGCCTTAGCCTCATAATCCGTGTGTACTCTACAGAAGTGTCTTATATCTCGCCCTAATCTAAAGGCATTACAATTAACGCGGCCCCGAGATAACCCAACACTCGCCACCCGCTGATAAAGGTCCTCACTAGTAAACCGGTTAAGCATCCACCGCCCTCGGGCTTTATCTAATTACCCCACCAACACACAACGTTCGCGTACATGGCGAAGTAGGGATGGGAAGTGTATGAGGTAAAGCTTTGGGCCGTCACGACCGAGTAGGTACACTCGTACGTATGGCCGGGCTGTTCTTCGAAACTTGTTGTGTTACCTGTGGGTTCATTCCTTTACTCCTCATTACCAATTATCTGGTCTGATAAACTGTGATGGCAAATGCAATAGCATCGCCAATAGTAGTAGGTTCCTCCTAAAAAAAAAAAACATTATCAATTCAGGTCCCGCATATAAAACGAGCAGCTCATTTGACAAAGTAGCTGGATATATTCAATATTTCAAAACATTTAGCATAAGCGTTATTCCCGGACCGATACGACTTAGGGATCTTCAAGAAAAGAGCCTATACTCTAAAATGCCGGCAACGCAAATGCGGGTCCTCTGGTGTTGTGGATGTCTATGGGCGTTGCTGATCACTTATTTATCAGTGGCCCAACTGCTCATTTCCCGCCTATGCTATAAAGAAATGAAACCTGTCTGTTATTTCTGAATGTCCTATTTGACTTGAATATTTCAGTGTTTTTATTCAAGAGAGACTTCAAAAAACTAGATCTCTTTATCGTATTTTGATGCCGACTCTACCTCTCGCTCGTCAAATACTGGTATGAAATGACTGCGTATTCAAGTCTGTAAAACTCATTGGGGAGATGGTGAAAATTAGGGCAACGCATTTCCATAGCTCCTTTGACTATGATTATGGTCATGGATAGTCAAATACAGCTCGACACAAAAACGACAAAAGAACGATGAACAACGAACCTTACAACGGTACATCCCTGTACTGTAAAACGACGCATAATCGTACATCAGTACATCCCTACACGGTGAAACGACGTACAATCTTCCATTGGTACATCCCTATTCGAAACGTTCTACATCCCGTAATCTCGACTAGGGGTGAGTCACGTACGTAAATGTTTGCGAGAGCAGTACTATCGGCATTTCGGCCTTCCGGCCCGTACCTTCGTCAAGGACCATCGATCCCTATCTTAAGTAGAGTTGAACGCATATTGCACAACTTTGGGAGAGTATGACGAATCAATAAAACGCCATAATTCAATATTATATGAACCTGATATATCTACTGAAATAAAATTATATATATATAGCAAATTTAGTTGGTGGAAAGGTGAAATATCAAATTAAACGTCTATATATTCTGTGTGAAATACCCATTTAATGAATCAAAAATATGAAATACATTCTAATGGCATATATGATTCTCTCATAGTAGTAGCAAATATCAAGCTCAGTAGTAGTCAGAAGGTTTTCGTACATTATAACGATTCTCTAATTGGATAGATGTAGGAAAGAGATGACTTGTTACGCTCTCTCGCCCGCAGGAACATGACCATATCTATAGCGTCATATTACTTCATGCAGCTAGCGATATCGATTTACAAGACGTTATCACTTCAAAATATAAGGAAATCCACACATAAACTGGGCCTTGAGTCAGACACAGACCACATAGTAACACTTGTTAAACTTTTGACAAATTTCGTACTATTGGTAAAGTTTTGTTGATGAAATGTACATTAATCAAGTATTTGGTTAAATTCTTATCCATAGAATACATAAAACTGTATAGAGAAAGGTGTAATAAAAACTCATGGTGCGCTTGAAGTGGCCCATAGATAAATAATCTCCAAGAAATATACATAGGAGCCGCCGAGGGTTTAACTGTCAAAATATATTACTGTGGATATATCAAGAGTAAAAAGTGGCTGCGGTAAATCTCGAATAAGAAAACGAGCTGGCTTATGAACACACAACTAAAGTATCACGTAACACTACCGAATTGCTAATCTGTCTGGTGGTGATGGTGACGAGGGGGTGAAGAAGAGTATCTGTACAATAGTGCTAATGTTAATCGGCTTGGATGCCCAACATATGGCTCATTTCTCCACCACGCTATAAAAATGGATACACAAAAATACCATTAATAAGCCATAGACTTACGTATGTAAGAGATACGCAATTATATGTAATAATAAACATTTTCAATCCTACTAATAAATGTCCTACTAATATTATAAATGCGAATGTTCGTATGTTACATTCATCAATCTTTTACACAACTACTAAACGGATTGGATGAAAGTTCGGCACGAATATAGATTACAATCTGGAATAACACTTTTTCCCGAATAAAATAAATGATTCCCTTGGGATAGAATTTGCGCAGAAAAAACTGAGGAGCACAACTAGTCGCATAATAAGGAATATGGGGAAAAGAAATAATTATTTCATCGGTAGTAATGTTAGGCGATAGAGGAGTTTTAAAACGTGTCTCAGTAACATATAAACTCTTATAACGTATTAATGATTTATTATGAGACTAAATTCTCTTTACAAATTTGTGGGTTTGAGCGTTTTACTGTACAGAAAATATTGTTAAACCAGGTACTGTCATAAAAGTTTTGAAAGTTACAGATGTCAAAAACTTAAAATAACTTTTCTATATTACAATGAAATACTTAAGAAATGGTAGGATTTAAAATATCTGCTTAGTGCATTTTTTCTTAATTTTGTCAAAGTGTATCCAATTTGAAAATTACCTAAAAAATAGCAATATAATACGTTAATCTTATAAATAGTTATAAAATAATTTGTTTGAAAGCCCTAGAGTGAAATGGTTTTTACGTGGGAACGATTTTTGTGCATTCAAAATAAATTATAAGTGCAAATTTTTCGACAACGTGGTCAGGACGCCGAGAATCATTTCCGCGTAAAAATTATGTGATTGTGGATGGAAAATCGAATCGCAAGTACATCAATTTCTTTTTGTGAATACGTGTAACAACGGTTGCGATTCTAAGTCCTGATTTGAGTGTTTGTTACAGGACTACGCCACATACTACGTTGTCGCAGATAAATAAGAGAAGGCTAGAATTCGAAGTGGATGTAGAAACGTACAGAGTATCCGAAACACAGATAATCAGGCCAGACGATAGCTCAATGGATGAGGAGGCGGGGAAACGAAGAAGACGTCTACTCGATGAAGACAAGAGAGAAGAAGTCGACATGCGTTACCGAAACTACACCATGCATCGCCCACACATAGCCACAGAGACTGACGAAATTATAATTTATAGAAAAGAAATCATGCAAAATATAACAAGCACTTGGACTCGCGATCCACACTCGCATATCGGGAACGAAAACGAAGATGGCGATGAATTCGAAACTCTCTTCGAAGATAAACGTTCAGATAAAATGTTACCTTCCTCTCCCTCGCAATCCTCCGATAGTCCCGAAAATTCACAAAGCTTCATAGTATACAATCAAACGGGCGAACAAGCTACAAACAGTACCTATGAAAGTAAAGAGAACGCAAGTAATAATTTAAAATACGAAAAAGAGAATAGCATAGATCAATATAATAGAAATGATAAGAGCCCAAATCACTACGAAACTCCTAACTTTGACGAGCTCGACGATTCGTCTTCCAACGAATTGGAAATAGATATATCTGATACACAAGACAAATATGACGATGAAGCGGACAATAAAAAGAGAAAAAGTGAAGTTGTCACCGTCAATAAGCAATCACTTTACAACGCTTATAAAGCGGCCACGGCAGCTCTGCCGTATTCCACACAGTCTGCCTTCAAACCGCCGGCTGAAGTAAAGCATAAGATCCACGGATCAACATTTCCTATAGAGCCGTTTGGGGGATATTCGAACGATCACGATAAAAGTTCGATCAACAAAGGCTCGAAGCAATATACCGTATTGCAGCCGGCAACTGCAGGTTCGAGGGCCGCTACAGCCTTGCAGGAAGCGCGCACGGTGCCCTCAGTACAGCCAGCGCGAGACTTACGCCCCCTCACTGCACTTTCGCCGACTGTTAGAGGTATTGCTCGACTGACACCCATTGCCAAAACTTTGTTAATGACCTTCAAACTTTACGCTATGGCTCCAAGTTTGTTTTCGAGGTCGGGGAACAGCTGACAATACTGTAGACGCAGTTATGATGTTACCTTTACTGTTATACGGATTGAAACCAGTTAAATTTTATTTACATTTACATCTAGTATATAATATAATTATTGTTCAATTTGCTTTATACAGATATTGTTGCCCTGAAATAGGTACGCCCTTTGTCCCAAATTAAATTAACGTGTTCACGTAGCGTATTTTGTTTGATAATGTTCTCGACTCCACCTACGTTAATGGCATATTATATAATATACTGGGAGTATTCCACGTATTTTTGGCTTACGTCATGCAATAAAAACGGGTCAGGGTAGGCGGGGCGTCGCAGTGCCGCCCCGTTGCTCCTGAAAGAAAAATTGGCAGTTGGGTCGCGCAGCCGCCTGGCGTTCTTTATTTTTTCTTTTAAGTTGTTGTAGGGGAGGGGCCGATGGAAGGCGGCGCTGCGCAGGTACGCCCAGGCGGCACGCCCGCCGGTATCGATCGAGTTCCCACGCCCCCGCAAAATGATTAACAAATACTAATTTATAAATCGATTTGTCCGCAGAAGGCAACAAGTGTCCCACTCCTGGTTGCAATGGGCAGGGCCACGTCACCGGTCTCTACACACACCACAGAAGGTGAGCTGGTGGTTTTATATGTATTTCAGAATTATGGCGACTGTTGTCGTTAAATTACGTCACGCATTATTAATTAATTTGTGATTGAATTAATAAAACTATTGGCTTATATTTCATTTCTTAATCATCAAAAAAGTTTTTGGCGACGCAGAATACAAGACAGAAGTTCTTACTTATTTATATATCTAGGAGTAATAAAGGAATAAATATGCAACACTTTTATATATTACTATTAAATGATAGTTATCATATCTATGTTTATGATGTTATCATTCAATGATGTCTTCGTCTCTGATTGCGTCTTGTCGTTGTCGGATGATCTGATTGGTATCTATTTCAAGATCACATCTATAACTACGTTTCATTTTTGTCCGTCAGTCTGTCAGGATGCCCAAGAAAGGATAAAGTCACACCTGAGAGTAAGTAACAAGACATGTACTGTATACGTACTACTTTAGGTTGATTGTTGTTCTTTTGTTTCATTATAGTTTACCCTTTTAAAACTACGTAGATTATTCTAGATCGATTTCAATACGCCATGATTTGTTTTATTACTTTAGTAGAAGTAAACTTGTAGCATCGCATAAATCCACTACCTGCTCATAACATAAGTAAGGTTTGTACTATTGTGTAGTTAATAATATTATTTGCTGTCCCTCTTAAATGTTCACGAATGTTCAACAAATACCTACTTTATATGTTTAATGTTCCACAAATATCTATATAAAAAGATGCCTAAATTTTTTAAACCTGTTCAAAATTAAACTAATTACATTATACTGAAAATTTGTAATAGAAAAGGACACTTAATCTTGGACAGGCTGGACTGTGGTTAATTCAACATTATAAAAAAATATTAACAACTCTTTTACTAAATAAGTGGAAAGTCTATGGAAAGATCGGAATTAAGACTGGTCTCTCTCATTCATACCATGTAGGTAAAGCAAGAAAATCTAAAGTAGAGTTTGAATTTCATAGTCATTTTATTCGTTGAATTAAAAAAAAAGTGATTCAAAGACTTGGTTGTCGCTTACGCAGTGCTGTGTATGCTAGCCACATTTTGATATTGATAAATCAACCTACATTTTGTCATTTTCCACATTACAAAATTCAACCCGTGACCATGGTTGCTGTAAAGCTTCTGAAACGTCGGGCTAGTTGTATAATTAAAGGACGTTCACTGTTCACTTTTATTTGCTTTTATGTATGTGACTAATAGGTGAGATCACTTCGCTGTTGCTACGTAATGTAATACTTTCACATTTGATTTCAATATTTATCAATCTTTGTTACTTTTTTTTATATTTATACCTATATTTTTAATGAGGCATAAGGGTCAAAGTTTTCAGTCCTTCTTCTTCAGTCCTAAACTTAATTCTTTTAAATGTAGGTAGTATATAATAGTAGTGTTGATTTTTATAATATTTATCAGAGGGCTACAAAAAATTATCTCCACGAAAAGATGTAATTTTAAATTAGAGCATTTATGCCTACTTTTTGAATTATTAGCCCGGCTCTTTGACTCCTATGCGCCTGGTACACTTTGTAGAATAAACGTAACATTGTCAGTCGCTTCAATATGCAAAACCGTGTCGAATTCATCAGTTCTTCACTCATCTTCCCAAAACAATGAAGTAGCACAACCTATGAATGTTAGAATCCTACTGCGCCCGTGGTACTCTATGATCACCTAAGCATCGTAATTCATGGCGTTTTTTCGTCTTGTTACTTCACTGCATCATCTGTCGTCAAATATTGGCCCGTCTATCCGTCACGTGCGTGCTTATTGTGGAATATTTGTCAAACATGTAACCATTGATCAACCGGAGCGCTTTAGACCATAACGTTATTTGATAATGACGCTAACGAAGACGTTCTTGGCTCGTAGTACTGGCGTTGCATGAAACTATATTGAAGTGTCCGACGCCGGGGTGCAACGGTCGAGGCCACGTCAGCTCCAACAGGAGTACCCACCGATCTCTCTCCGGTTGTCCCACTGCTGCTGCTAGGAAAGCGGCCGCTAGGTCCAGACCTAGAGCTACAGGTATAAATATTTTTAAATTATATTGTGGGACAAGCGAGCAATTCAAGTCTCTTGAACAGTGACCAGAGACCGCGGTACCAGAAACATTATTACTCAGTTACCTAACGTCCTCTATGGTTCATCTCCACCAATAGGCCATTCAGACTCACACAAATCACACAATAGTATAGGGGGACAAACGATCAATCGGAGACTTTCAACGACTACCGACGCCCATGAACATCAGCATAATTATGCCGATGCGTTGCCCACCTTTTCATCTGTGGTTTATATATTGTAAATAAATTATTATTTCTCTGTAGTTCCACTACATGCGCCCGTATCTGTGAGCGTAAGCGTGAGTGTAAACGACGCAACGAGCACAAACCGCGAACGCGAACGCTCGCGTGAACCGGAACGCGAACCGGCGGCGTCGGTGTCGCCGCGCACGCCTTTGAAGCGCGAAGTGGCCGAGCTGCTGGTGCCCAAGCGCGAGGCGGCCGAGCCAGAGCGCGACTCTCCCAGCATGGAGACGCGCCACGCGGGCTACGGCGCGCCGCCCGACCAGCGCTCGCCCTACGAGCGGCCGCCTGACGACCACGTGAGGTCTTACAGGTCAGTCGCCAGATTCAGGTTGCTCTGATGACAACACGTGAGGTATTTTACCTGTATGATGTGATGATATGACTTGACATAACGTGACCATGTACATCCGTGCAGAAATGACGGATTTACGACGGCCTTGGAGAGCGGATCTCCGTCGGTTCTATATCGACGGGTGTAACAACGCCAATTTCCTAAATACAGGCGGTTATAGGAAATTTAACACTATATAACGGTATCACACGACTAGGGTTCAACATGCTTACCGCAACCGAGGCAGTGTGCGATTACTACACAATATTTAGATCTACCATTCATTTAAATGTGAATTAATTTAATGTTTAAACCTCCAAAGTGCTCATATCTCCGTTTGTCCGTAGCCAAATGAACGAGGCTCGATACGGATACGAGTCAAGATGCTACGAGGGTGCGCCGGCTTTCGAGAGGTACGACCCAACGCAGTGCACCCAGCGACCTTACGGGTGGGAAGAGGAACGCTATCACGACCCCCATCTCCCTACCCCTATGAAAACTGACCAGTCCGAACAGGAGACCAGCTCCGGACCCATTTACCCTAGGTATGTAACTCTGTTACCTCCTATAAACCTCATGTGGTAAACGGGACTTTGTCAATTTTGATGTATTTCTTCTTTAACCTATTGTGATCTCGGCCTGTCCGTCCCAGGCCAATGTACCACTACGAAACGAGTGGTGGAGTAGGCGGCGTGGCTGGAGTAGCGGCGATGGGGCCGGGAGTACCCCCTGGATTCTCGGCTATCAACCTGTCAGTGAAGATAGCCGCCGCACAAGCCCAACGGCCGCATAGTCCCACGGGTAGGGATCCCCGCGACCCGCGCCCGGCTGTAGACCTGTCCACATCTAGTGGTAGCCCACAGGTGAGAACACAATCGTTCTTTCTCGAATTCCTTTCGCGCGATACTCAACTATGGTGAACGTACGTAAAGGTCTCGCAACTAAAGGGTGATGAAATTTCGAAGTTGCCTTTCTAGTCATAGACATAAAGATGCTTCTTCGTTAATTAACATTGCCCTAAATATTGCCATTTTAGTTTTGCTTTTACATTAAAACAAACAATAACACGTTAATTTGACTTTGATAGATGTATATGAAATATAATTTATCTTTCTCATTCGCTTTGCTGTAGTCGGGTGGACAGTGTCTGATCCTATTAATGATGAAATTCTAAAGCCCATTTGTGCAACAGGGTCCATACGCGTCGCCGGTATACACGAGCGCCGGCGGGGCTGCCCGCGGGTCTCCGCAGCCGGGTGCTTCGCCTCAACTCACGGCCAGTCCCCAGGTGCCCAGTCCCCAGGGTCAAACCCTGGACCTTAGCGTATCCCGTTTACCACATAGGTGAGGCATTCTATAATGTCAATTTTTATATTTAGATTAAGGCTTTAGACCAGGCGTTCTTTGCAAAGTTTGAATTCTATCAGATGTGATTTTTTCTTTAAGAATTAAAAGGGTTTTACTTTTTCAGTCGCAGCTTTCCCGGTGGCGTTTCGTACAGTCGGGAATCTACGCCGGACAGTGGAGGCAGCCACCCCTACCTGGAGGCGTACCACCGGGACCCCGCTGGTAAGTTATCTCTAAGCAAATGTTAACGTCCCTTACGTCCGTAAGGCCCGTGTCAAGGACGGTGTGGTGTAGAGACGGATAAGCATTGTAAATTACACAATTTGAATGGCAAACGGTAAGAAGAGGGTAATTAATTGAAAGCAATATGATCACAAATGCCCTAGAAGAACCCAAAATGGCTCCACATCTGACAGCGCCTAAATCGACTTCGAACAAAAATCTGCCACTGGGCTAATAATAAGGGTAAGCAATTAAAACGCTAAAATAATAATAGCTTTACATTCAGAAATAACTATAACGTGTTCGTCAACACGTGTCTCACGTAATACATTTTTACGAACAAAAAAATAGGTTTCTGATTAGTAATGATACTTTATTAATATGCTATTTAGAGTGATTGATTTATACATTGATATTTGATAGAGTACGAACTATCCACCTTTTAAATAATTGCCATTTTTATGGGACCACATAATAACACGACTGTGGTTATCTATAAAGGTAGCCATAGCTAATTAGCTGAGTTTTCTTTTTTAAGAATTGTGTTACACTGCTGTGCATTTTTCCCCGGCAATAAAGTCTGAAAGTTAATCAAACTATTGCCCTTATTGTTGTGTATTTGGTATTTAGGGGTGTATATTATGGGTTATAGGTTGGTTGTATGAATTCAGTTTCTTTTTGTTTGTCAATTTAATTATTTTTTTTTAATGTATGGCAGTGTACCTCGAATTCTTAAATAAAGGTTTTTATTCTATTCTAAAAGTGCTTGACGTAAATAATCAATATTTTTACGTGAACATCTAATAAATTTAAGAATTCTAATGTATGCATAATGTCACCTAAAAAGCCGATGTAAATGTGACAAACGAGCAATCGGATTACGGATTACGATCGTGATTACCAAAGCTCATCAAAAAATCAGAGGAAAAGAAGTTATATGAATGCTGCTTCAGGATCCGCGATGGTCATAATCCATCTATCTTCCTATCCCGTGGGAGACAGAGTTATGCATATAAATTTACAAATATTTAACATCGTGGGATTAAAAGGAATTGTAAAATTTGCGAACACATTGTCGGAGTCAAACTGTACTCCAAGGCATACTTACACGTGAAGCAAATTAAAAGCGGCCACGATAATCACCCCTTCTCGCGATGCACGCCGCAACACGCTCTCGGTAAAATTGCTAATCCGGCTGTACAGGCGTCTTGCCACGATGCGGTTTTGTGTCATGTATAATTGCGTAAGTGTCATTAGGCATTCATTTGTTACGTATTTCGTATCTTTTTTTTTTCTAGGAGAATTAAAATAAGGCGGCCCATATTTACCGCAGGCACGTGATGTTAAGTAAAATATTAATTTATTGCGTTAAATATTAATCTATGACCTTGTTAAATACGACGAATGGCGTACGGTGTCGTAATGAGAGTATAAGTTAGAGATAATAATGTTTATATTTTCCTTTTCGTCATTATCGTGTTGCAGGCGAATTGGCCGAACCTCTCCGGCTTCGCTCACGAACGGGCAATTGAACTTGGTTACAATCCACACATCCGCATCCTTTGGTTGTGCGGATGAATGGAATCTACGCCTAGTAGCAAAGCTAAGATGCCGCAGCAAATGTAGTTGGGTCGAAGTTAACATGCGTCAGATGACCAACAGAATTTAAGCGAGCGACGCTTCGTGTCAGTAAAAACTAAAAAGGTTTCACCTAAAAATCACCACTAGAAGCGCCCCACAATTTCGGCCCGACACAGAGCTCGTATTGGTCGAAGCGTAATTGTAAAGTCTACAGCATAGATAATACATATAAACTGGAAGTCTACAGCCGTCCTGTAGCCGTACGAAACGAAGTAAGAAGCAAGAGGTACTTCCCTGGTGGTACCGGTCCAATTTCGTTGCATAGGAGGATGTAGTGTCATGCACCATGTATGGCACTACCTCTTCCCGCTATATAAGCAAACTCTTCAAATTAATAATATGACTATACTTAAATAAACTATTTTTTTTCCTTAGGCTACGGTGGCGTCAGTCCGCATCCTGTTGCTGGGTACGGATTAGCTCAGCCAGACTACGCGGCGGCGGCAGCGGCGGCGGGCTACGGCGGGTACCAGTACCAGTGCGGCGCGTACCCGCCGCCCGCGTACCCACCGCACGCACCGCCGTACTCGCCACCATGCTACATGCCGCCACCGCACGCGCCGCACGATAAGCCCAAGGATAGCAGGTAAATATGATTATTTGCAGTCGGAGTCTTAATACCTTTGGCTTAGTGGCGTAACTGCTGTTCGAGCTACATGGCAGATTAATTTAATAGACTCCGCTCTCTTCTTATATAAAGAAGTTCAATCAATAAATGCAAGGATATTTCTGTGCTTACCGCTCTCTTTATCCGGAGGCTCTTTGCAATTGGCACCCATAGCATTTTCACGCAATATTGCTCTAGCAATAGGCCACTCATGCATACGGGTACTCGGAGGATTATTCTAAGAGTACCATTACTAATACCGTTATTTCACTAAGGTGTTTCATTGTTATCACATAATCACTTCTTACAAACTGTGCTATCGCGTTTGGTGTATAAAACAATGTAAAGTGGACAGCTTGTGCGCAAGTGCACTATGTGTATCTGTCTCAGTCGGATTGTCTAAATCGCTGTATTTCATTACGGCTAGCCATTTTCAAAAACAGGGCCGTTTTATGCGGGCCAACGATTAGCCATATTGAATACGATATTCATAATTTATAATTATACGATATTCAATAAAGCCAGCCTTATTGAAATAAAGTGAATCATTATCCGCCTTTCTGACACGTTTTAGTTCATTTTTAGTTATTTCATATTTGTATCTATCTCTATCTATGACTATCTATATCTATGACTACCTAAAATAAAAAAAAATTAATGAGGATGAACGTCAGCCGCCAACGTCTCGCAATGACAACCTGGCTTATCGTTAGCCCGCCACAAAACAAAACGGCCCTGTTTTTTTTAAGTGGCTAGTAGTAATATTATACGACGATTTGTATAAAACCACTACGACACATCATTAATCTCCCAATAATATTATGTAATAAAATAAATACATGTGATAAAAATAAATACATTACGTAACTACAATGTAAGTGTAGCCTTTATTTTGACCTTAAATGCACATGACAGTATACAGAATTTAAGGCCAGCTGCTGCGAGCGATGTTAAGTGCGCGTGTGTATAGTAGATCTAGCTGAGTATAGTGGGACATGCCTCAGTCATTTTTAGTGGCATTGCTGCGGAATACAATCTCCTATATATGTAAATAAACATATACAATATATTATAATACCAAAAATAAATCTCAATAATATATTGGCGCTACACTGTTATTTACACAACTATGTGTATCATAGTCTATAAATTATGACAAGCTACAGGACTCTACATTACTAACTCAACACATTACGTAATACATGCATGGGTACTTAAAAACTGTTTATTTATATTTTTTTGCAATTTTTTCGTCTTTTTTTTTCATTATTTATTTACAAATATGTAATTAATTATAATAAAGTTAATAGTTATATTATTATTACCACATGACAACTTATAAATTGTGGTCGAGGAGGTCAGCCCGAACTCGAGCAGACAATAATATCACTCACATGCTTCGAAAACTAGATTGACATTTATTTATCAAAATAAACAAATTATTGTCATAACTTTAACAGGTAAAGAATTACGAAAAACATCCCAAGAATTCTTATCATTGAATTTAATTTAAGCCTTGTGTAGCTATGATAAGGTCTAAAATAACACAATTTTAAAGTCTATACAGGCTTAAAGTACACAAGACTGGATTAGAAATTTTTATTTAAAGTATATTGTGTGGCTAGTTCTGTGGTTCATCAAAAGTCACATAATTTATTTCTAAATATATTCAAGTTAAGTGTTCTCGATACATATTATTTATTTATTATATATATATCTAATTCAAAAAGGAGAAATTTAGGGAATACAATTACTCAACGTTTGGTCTGATCAACATCATTAACTTTGATACATAAATACAACTCCCGCAAAAATATTTACATTAACACTAAATGATACATAAAAATTTCTTTATCGTGAAAAACGTGCACGCACACAGTGAAGTATTAGTGATTTCGAATGTACTAGTAGCAAAGTCACACACGACGGATCAGTCTAAATATACCGGCGCCCGCGGTGCGCGCCGCTCGGCGTCGACGCACAGATAAGATATTTCAATCGTGTTTAAAAATCAACAAGCATGCGACGAAGCAGGTGAGATATTCACTAATTAGCTGACATTAAACTAAAAGTAATTCATATTGTTTACAAAGATATTGCAAACTTATCTGTGAAATACACTCGATAACACATTTTTAAAATTGGAATATTATTTTATCATTTCGAAATGTTAAACATAAATGTTTTTCGTTTTTCAATTCATAAATAGAATTTTAATTCAGAGTTCATTCAGCCTAAGTTGTCGTTGTTGACCGTGTATTTTATTATGTGTTTATTTACGCTAGCTATCTACGTGACGACTTTTACGGGAAAACGTGTTACCGAGTGCGAGAATCAAGAGAGCTCATCCAGTGTCCCGTCGAAAGTTGTGACGGCTCCGGTCACGTTTCAGGCAACTTCGCCACACACCGCAGGCAGGCAATATTCGTTTAAGAATATTCACTGACAAATATTCTCGGTGCAATATTACACAAAATGCAATATTAACGTGACAATTGCCTTCGAGTTCGCACTTCCGCGCCTCGTCAATTGGCCTTACAGTTGTCGTTGTAACTAACTGCATGACGAAATGTGTGAGATCGTCTTTAAATAACCCACTTACATACTTAATTACATATAAATGAGTGTGATAAACTTTAAATGTCAAATATGATCCTACGTTACCTAACAGTGGGAAGTTAGACAACATTCTGTATTTTCTGGTAGAAGATTTTATGAGTAGGTTCTAAATGTTCGCTTGTTATTTAATATATCTACAACGAAAAGACTTGCTATTTATAATTTAACTAGCTCTAGCGTACATCGTCCGCCTCTAATTGTGAAGTGTAGGTATAACAGGAATTCTAAGCGGAATAATAATATTGTGAAAAATATCCTTAAAACGCATTGTATATCGAACGCTTAAAACATTCACTTCACGTACCCAAAAACTTTTATTTAACAGGTTAAGAAGAGAATAGTCTCACATCTTTTCAAAAAATATAACTTAAACGTCATCCACTAGAAATAGTTTTTGTTTCTCCAACTTAACTTGAAATATTGAATGTCGTCGATATCTAAAGTAGCTACAAACTATCTAACATACTGTTTGGTCTTATAATGGAATGACGTAGCTGTACGTACTACGATGTAAATATTTAGAATTAGATACACAAACAGCGCTATATTTAAAATGCAGATGCATTCCCGTCTCTGTGTTCTCATTAGACTACGAATCGTAGTCAAAGTTTTACAATTTTGACTTGGCAAATATTTTTTATCCTTAGTAAGATATGAAAATAGTTTTGAATAAGGTTTCAGAGTAGGGCTTATTTAGTATTTACAAGCAACTGTGGCCTACTTTTACCCCTGTGGCAAGTATCCCAAGGGAATCATTCATTTGTTTGCGAAAATGATGTGTTGTATTGTAATTTATACCTGTGCTAATTTCGTGCAAATATGTTAAGTAATTTTTGCGTCATAGAAGTACAAACAAACGTACAGAGTTTCGCATTTGTCATATCAGTAGAATGAACGCTGAAAAAAACCTATTTTATGTATATACATGATCATGTCATCAAATAAATGCATGATTATGAATATTGAATAATTAAGTCGTCATATTAATAATAATACACATTTCTACCGATAATTATAAGTATCGTGTCTTATAGTAAAATATCTATAGTCATTAGTCTATTGATCGATTACCTGACGTGGACCGTGGATATTTCCTAAGAATATCAAGAGAACAATAGTTAACAAGAAAACGGCGACCTTGAGAATTACTGCAGAAATATCATGAGTGTAAATATTTATTCAATATATTTTATTTCTGACATTTATACCAGTCTTTATATAAAAAATGTCCCCACTCATTCTAATTTATAATTATAAATATAAATATAAATATAACACTAGGCAACAATATTAACTATATCCTTTTTAATTACTGTTACTTAAAATATATTTTGCGAAAGTATACGGAATTGAATGCATAATAAAAAATTTCAAGGATAAATCAAAAGAAACCATACGTAGGTATCAAATTGAATAGATTTCCTCCCAAAAGTTAGTTTGATTGTAACGTTTGAGAAGACACAGTGTTGGGCGACGGCTAAGTAGCTGGAAAAATTGTCTTGTTGCAGAAGCTAGCTCAGCTAGTAAAGTATAGTTTACAGAAGAGTGGTCGTTTGGGATAAAAAGGAGCCAGTGTCCAGCATTGAGCGGATAACTCATGTAACTTAACTAGTTTGTCGAAGTTTTGATATTTTAGCCACCAATGAATATCCTGTATGTAGAATTATTTTATATCAGTATTATGACCAAGTAATTTTCACCGAACTAGCAGTGCCCGACGGGTCTTTACCCGCATAAAAACTAACTCAAATAAACTATGATTTTTTTCCAGACGAAAAGAGTAGACACATCTAAGCAATATTCCGTCCAAATAAGGTCTGTAATTTTACAAACATACATACAAACTATATCAAGCGTAATATAAAATAACTTTTACCCGCGACTCCGGCGGTTTGACCGTGATGACGTCACATAGAGACAATTACTTTCGCGTTATAGGGTTAGTATGGGTAGGGTTTGAGAGTACTAGGTGCACGTCCAAAGCTCTGAGTTTACTTGTAAAATGTATTATCTACCTTCTATCTACTTATTAAAATTAAAATGACCTATCTCGACAAGGTACATCCTTGTCAAAGCTCAGTTTAGATATAGGTATTCAATAATTGAACCTCGTACAACTAATCTGTAACGACTTCACAATGTTTCAGCTTTATGTTATTTATCGAAATAATTCTTACTTTCAAATTATTACTATGTATTTTTTTTACATCCGGCAATACAATGTTATTCTGCATGGCCTTGATTAATAGCTTTTATGTGTCGTGTTAAAAGTGTAAAATGTACAATTTGTTTAACTAACAATAAAATTACGATAATATTAAAACACGTTACTATACATACACTTTTTGCACATTCAATGAATTAGTATTATGAATAACTTAGTTAAGTTGAACGTTGAAGCATGTTGTTCTGGTGCGGCGCGACCGGGGAGGTACCACTCGCTCACATAATACCGCCGTAAAGCGACATCTTCAGTGAAGCGTTTTGTGCGGCTTGTCAATAACAAGTGGCGCATTGGAGGCGGTAGGAAGGCAACACATCGGCTTAGTAATTGTGTGGATATTTATGGGCATCGGTAGTCGTAAAAATGGCCCCTACTCTATATACCATCATATATATATATATATATATATATATATATAATAAGAGAGAAATATCATATAATAGCCTCGGGAAAAGTATAAATTATATAGGACATTATAACCTAGTGGTTATTTCATAGTTAGCAGTTAGCATTGGGAGGTTAAGTCATAGTTAAATATAAACCTAATTTTAAATCTATAACACCTGCACACAATACATACAACGGTATTGGACATTTATTCATTGGTATTGATATATTTAATTGGGTACCCTACAGGTACTTATTTTAATAACGTTATCGTGATGCATCCAGTAGGCAGCGTAAAGTGAAGTTGCGACCAATACCTGCACTGGCATAAAATAGCAAAAAATAAAAAAATAATGTTACGTCACTTCTTATCGCGGTCACATTTAAATTAAGAACGATATTCTAACATTACACAGAATAATATTCAACAGTCGATGATTACTTGTCTACACTGTAGACGAAGTGTTGAAATGGGCAAATATTGTGTCTACCCAGTAGTTTTTGTCTATTTCTCCCGTCCTAAATTATGTCACACATTCAAATGACGAGAGTAAAGATGAAAAAGGTAAGAGAAATCGAACATTAACGTTATCTGTAAATAAAATTAACAAGGTTTTAACATCTTGATCGCATTACAACGCGCCGCTATATATTATGTCGAACAGAAAAAACCTATATTAATTTAATCGTCAAATATCCTCTTTTGTAAATTTATAACTCGATAAAAATAGCAATATCCTTTAGGCTTGTAGTTTTATAATTTGGCTGTTTAGTTTCCTTCTCATTTCAACGCTATCCAGAATCGAAGTTTATTCGTGACTGTATCAGTCTCGCCAATAGGTACGTTACTCCGTCACGCCATTGTAAGCAGTTTGTATATGTGCAGCCTGTCGGGGTGCCCCAGGGCAGACCGGTCCCAGTTGCAGCCGCACTCCCAGGAGCTGAAGTGTCCCACGCCGGGGTGTGACGGCTCCGGTCACGTGACAGGGAACTACTCGTCCCACCGGTCCCTGTCCGGCTGTCCAAGGGCCAACAAGCCGAAGAGCAAACCAAGAGACGGTCAAGACTCAGAACCGTTGAGGTGAGTTTCGGTTTTGAAAGTCAGAGTAAAAATTTGATAAAAGAGGTCAAGATATCCAAAAATATTGGTATAATAAAGCAACACCAAGATACTATGAATACGTACTGTAATGTGTTAAAATTAAATGTAATTATCGATGATTTATTTGAAAAAAATACGCCATATTTTTGATATTTGGATATGTTGAACGACTTACGATGCTGACTCGATTTAGTCTTATTAGCTTAGAAGTTAATCAACCTAACCCTTAATCCTTACATTTTCACCCTCCCGCTCAATGCTTTGCAATTCATTTATGATTTTTATTTCTTCTGATAGAACGCTATAAAAAACTTTATATAAATCGTTTTATGCTAAAATATGCCTACTCTACATCTTCTCTACATAATTGAATAATTATTCAGAATATTATTTGATTTGTTTTGTAATAGTCGCGATGTTTTGAATATTTCTTGTTTGTGAACTGTCAATGATTGATGAGCGCATAAACAGTAGTGTATGTTCGAAAGAATGCGAATATTGTAATCTTGACGAATATTATTGTGTATGTTGTGTTTATTAAAATAATATGTGCAAAAATGTATATAGTTTGAGTGAAAGTTTCCACATAAGATTTACATACAAGTTCGAACATTTTTTCAAAACTTTAGGTGTGCGTGAAATCATTTTGACTCATTTAAATCATACTCTATTTCACGAAGTCCGTCGGGCTATAGTTATAACAGATAACTAATAGCCTTACAGATAAAAGTATGTGTGTGTGGCTGCACGTTTTATAAAATACATATACGCATACATATATGTATAAGTCTCTGCATGCTATACAGCCCTTTGACAAAACCTGTGCACCTTCCCGCTTATGTACCAACTCCCCTCGCTCGCCTGGGGCCTTAGAACGATTAGCAAAGTGTACCAAACCGTCTATGACGTCAGCCGCACAGTCATTGTGACAGATTACTTTTCATAGTTTATGTAACGCGCCAGGCGAGCAGTCCACTGAGCTTTTTGGGGACTGCCAATGCCAAGAACGTCTACATAAAATTTATTCAAGCGTGTTGCTTTAAATAGGCATTTCCCTCAAATAGGCCACTGTGTCACCGGACGTGACATGTCAGCAATGCTGTGACTTAGCACCGGTATCGTGTGATCAGGAGGGACCTCCCCGGTCGTGCCGTCTAACTTAGTAACAGTACAGCAATGGCAGCTCTTTCTAAAATTTATGCATGTGTTATAAAGAGTCAACTAAACGGACTTTGTGTCATAAAGTATAGGACCCCACTATAAGTTTATTGGTATTTGGACGCTGCTCAGATGCCCTATACCGGGCTGTGACGGATCTGGACACGCCACTGGGAAATTTTTGTCGCATCGAAGGTAAGGATTATAAATATTTCACCAAGTGTCAAATGCGTTTTGTACGTACTGCCAAATATATATCACTATCAACTAGAACATATGTAAGCGTTGGGTCGCGGAATGTATTACAAACTACCATTTTTTGACCTGTGCATGTAAATGTACGTAGCATTGTAGTATGAGACGTAAGATAATCTTCTTAGTATAAATATAAATATACCCACATATTTCAAACATATTTTTCAGTGGATATAAAGGAGTTGTCTTGAAATGGCGAATCTCCCTATGATAGAAAACTTCCATCTAGTTCTGGGAAGACACTTGTTTACATATCTTAACAATCAAATCAATACCGTGTGTTTTATTACTGTGTCTCGTGTAATCTTCTCTGTTGTTGTTAAAGGTTACAACATAGTAGTGGCGTATTCCACAACCGCAATTTTACTATATCAGGATTACTTATATTAATAGGAAATTTTATTTCAACAGCGCATCAGGATGTCCCATAGCGAACAGAAACAAAATGCGAGTGTTAGAGAGCGGTGGCACGGTGGAACAGCACAAAGCGGCGGTGGCTGCTGCGGCGTCGGCCATCAAGTTCGACGGCGTCAACTGCCCGACGCCCGGCTGTGACGGGTCCGGCCACATCAATGGGTCCTTTCTGACCCACCGCTCGCTTTCCGGATGTCCCGTAGCGGGGGCCGGTACACCCACACCGCAACCGAAGAAACCGAAGTACCCCGATGACATCACGCCGTTGTACCCGAAGCCATATCCGGGTAAATTAATTTGTATAACTTAGTTACTTTAATGTGTCATGTTCGGAAACGGAAAATTCCTCTTGTAATGATCACCAAGACGGCGGGCTATACGACATACATATAGCGCCTGCTATTACCTATTGTAATAAAACTACTTCAACGGATTTTATCGCGCTTTATTTAAATTTAAAATACCCGAAGATTTTTTAAATGATACTGATAGAACAACTATGTTCCAATTTACAGAAAAACTGCTTATTGTATGTTGTGGGTGTGAGCTGTCACGTTTGAGCTGTGCGGATTATGAATTGCCAGTGGCCCATTGGGAGAGTAGTGAAGGTGGCAACACATCTGCATATGAGGATGTTAATGGCCGTCGGTAGTCATCAAATTACTCCGATTGCTTGTCAGTCCCTATGTGGTATTAAAATTACCAAATTCTATCCAGTCTATGGGGCTGTCTGGACCGAGCCACCAGTTCGTACAGTGGAAAATAAAAATAAAAGTAGAACATAATTATCTTATCTATTGTTAATCTAAATTATATGTTGCACAAGTTATCATGAGTATCAACCCTTTATAAACATTCAAGATGACAAACACTCAGTCGAGCAACTGGATACTTGACATCATGCGTGTAAGACGTAAAGAAAAATATAGATAAAAATGGGATGATATAGGCAATATGTCGGCGACAGGCTGCCTTGTTGAATAGAGAAGGAAGATGCGAAAGCAGGCCTATCTTTATCTATCTCATTTCGCATGCGCAATCCGCAGAGAGAAACTAACGAAGTAAGGGAGAGAGAGGGGGGAGGGAGAGAGAGAGAGAGTGAACTACATTTGCTGTCTCGTTCGACTTAGATAGCCACGTTTTTGGCTGGCTTCCCTTTTCTATCTATTTTATCATTAAGATGTAACTTCTCGCTTTTGTTAAAAGTACATTTATATTCTTTTTATTATTAGGTATGGACATCAACATGCAAACGGGAAACGGTGAAGACCTCATGACGTTGGAGCAAGAAATAACGGAGTTGCAGCGTGAGAACGCCAGGGTGGAATCGCAAATGATGCGTCTCAAATCCGATATCAACGCAATGGAGACACACCTGAGCCACGGGGAAAGAGTAAGTATACGAATATTAGTTTACTAACTGTAGAAGGTGAAGGAAATGAGTCCTCTCTTACCGACGCTGTCTCTTCGGATATTGGATTGCAGATGGCGCTAATTTCCATAATTTATTAATTTAAAAACAATTATCAAAATAGTAATTTCACTTCCGAAAAATAAATCACATTTATTACACGTATTATTTCAAGAGTTTAAAATAAAGAAATCATTTACATTTATACTATGTTGGTCTTTTTTTTTTTTGTTGGTGTTCCCCGAATATTATTTACAAATTCTTCTTAGCTAATTGTTATCATGGTTTAGCATAATAATTAATAAAAATTAACCAACTAATTGATAGTCCTATATTATTGGCCCTTTTAAAAAAAGAATTTTTTATAGTTATTATTTAATATAAAATTTCGATAAAAGGAAAAGGCTCCCTGTCCAAGATATTACATTAGTTAATCTATCGTAGGTTACTTTCCTGAAATTCATATCTATCATATGTAAATTACAGACGTACAACTTATTTTGTCTAATTTGTTTTTTGTTTTTGGTAACTCTTTTTGTTAAGTAGAACATCATTTTAGTAAATAATGCTTGTAAGGTAGCTTTATAGATCGCTATTCGAGTTAGAATTTCAAGAGAGACTCATTCCCTCAACCGAGCACAGTGCGAACTAAAGGGAATTTTCCCTAAGCTTTTAACAGTAGCCTCTTAGAGCTGATTAATTTTATTTTTGTTTGATAACGTAGATGGTACGTTCGTGGCTTCAAACAACCAACTTTGACTGCCACTAACATCCCATGATTTTGTGAGTACATCTTTTCTATCAGGAACCGCTCTAAAATGAGCGTTTGTCCGAATCTCCTTTTTTTCCATTGTCTATAAAACATTAAACACCTTTTTCCCTTTTCAGGAGAACCAGCTAATGTCGCAACGCAATAACAACCTCAATGAATACTACGAGAGTCTTCGTAACAACGTGATAACGTTACTGGAACACGTCAAAATTCCCGGAGGCGGGACCACTCTCGCCGCCACAGCTCCGGGCACTCCTGGGGCACCGCCACCCCCTGGCTCAGGCGAGAAGCCGGCGCACGACAACTTCGACTCCTACCTGACGAAATTACAGACCCTATGCTCGCCTGACGGCTACTGCCCTGATGAGAACCGGCCAATCTATGAAACGGTGAAAAACGCGCTGCAGGACTTCACAGTATTACCGACGCCCATTTAAGGCTCACCCAGCGCCGCCGAAGCTGAGCGTCATTGATTAGATTCATCACCGACTGTGATCGGCGGAGCTTAATAAAATTATTGGATTTTAATGAATTCTATAGACTCGTATGATTGTGAATGTGGAAATGGGGGGGTAAAATAACCAAAGATATTAATAAGACTGTTGAATTGAACGTGAATCGAATTATGTGGAGTATGTACAGTGTCGCTCGTAACGTTTTATGAACCTTTGTGTTCTAATTAGGTAGATGATGTCTATTTTATAAACCGTTGTATACGATGTGTGAGTTTGAGACATCATGTTTTAAATCAAAGTCGATTATTATTAAGAAGGACCTATATTTTAACCGAAATAAATTTTAAATACTGTTACCCTTATAATGCTTCGAGTAAATTTAAGCTATCGATAGGAGAAATTTATACAATTGTATTTAAGCAATTTTAGCCCCACAGATGTGCACCGGTTCTGATGTAAATATGTATGTAATTTCAATCTAAGATATACATTAATGTTATCGATACAGTCGCGTAGACTGGTGTTTAGTCAATTTATTTTAAAATACCCTCATACAATTTATTGTTTGTTACTACTCTACTTGTTTACATACTGGATATGTGCCAAACGCTTATCATTGAAGCACCGGATCGCTGTTGTATCTAATATAAATTATCATTTTAGATGTAAAAAAACGAATATTAACTTCTTAGAAGACTAGTCAGTTTGTAAATAAAATTGTGAATATATAGTTGTGGCGTCGTATGGACGTTTTTATTTAAACTAGTAAATATACGATCTCATTAGATCAAATAAGTTAACAGTCATTAATTAATTTAGTAATAATACTTTATTTGTTAGCCAATGTTCACTCGCTGTGATTATGTTATTATATGTTATCTGTTGTATGTTACCTTTGAATGTGATAGCTCAAGTTGAAGAGAACTGAGTTGTTTTGCAATGTTTTTATTTGATACGCTGACATGCAATGCCTTTATTTATAGTTTGGCACCGGATGGTTATATTTTATCAATTTGACAGAAAATCGACTGTTAATACATAAACTGATTGGTGGTTGTATTCGCATTTAAATAATAAACCTATTACTATGTTACTACTACTCTGATTGTCATATACGTTTCTGTAAAATATTGAGTATGTGTTGTTAAAAAGAATAAAAGTAATAAATACCAAGATAATTCAAAGAAACATTTTATTTATTTTATGTTTGCCACACTCCGAGGCCTCATCCGTCTATTTTTAACTTCTATCGGATGATTTGGATAAGAAATTCAATCCATAACGCAGTTGCTTATGCATATAACAAATGGCACTCCGCGTTTCTGTGGGTATTCGGCACTATAATGTACCGCGAGCACCACACACCACGACCCCACCCATGGCAGGTGAAGGTGTGTAAATTATATTCCCAAAAAAGGCACTTGCTCTATATTGCCCTCATACACCAAACACACTCAAAACCCCGCGTGCAACGTCCGTTTAATCACCAACCGCACGGAGCGCGATGGTATGATTCCACGCTTCACACTGGTATTAAGAGCAATAAAGTAATATCTGAACCTGTAAGCTACTAAAACATCCAAATACGAAGACTGAAGTCTATGTAAGTAAACATACAAAGTAAATTAACGGATTCTGAATTACAAAACTTTAAAATAAATAATTTACTGGACTTTAACATCGAAATAAGGTATAACCAATACAGAAATTTAATTGAAAATAGATCTGTATTAAGTTTATTAAGAAATTTTGTAAATCTCGATGTTTTATGATGTAAATGAGACAATGTTGTCAATGACTTGACTAAACGATATTCGTTTAACACTAAACTCAAGCATGTGAACTTAGTCCTATGCTCAACAATAAACGTGTATCTTCCAAAGAGGTTTATGATGTTATTTTACTCTCTTCTTTTTTATATATTGCAAGACTATGTTTGTCACAACTGTGAACTGACACTTTTAATTGTCAATTGTCAGAACACTGACATGTGTTTAGTGCTTGATACCGCAAATAAATGTATGTTTTAACTTCAAAAGGCTTTTAAATATATTTTGAGGGTTTATAGTAAAATGAAAAAGGTAATAAGGAAATTTAAAATTATATTTGCTATATGTTTAATATATCAGATAAGCTATATGTAAAAAGTTATTGCTTACAGGTTAGGTATTTCGAAAGTGAAAATGATAATGAAGACAAGTCTCACAAACAGTCTCATGATGCTGAAGAGGTTAAGGTTTATAACGTGAAAATCACTCCTCGCTACTTAAGGTCCCAGGCAATAAAGGTAGATATTTCTTAAAACTTTACAATCATCTTTACTTCTCTCGACAACATAACCTACAGTAATGTTTTTAAACTTTAGCAAAGTCAATATGAAGAAAGAAACAAGAAGTCGATTAAAAACAAAAAGCTTTTATATCCTGGAAAGGCTCCCGTTGATAAACGTAAACTAGAACTGCATTCCCGCGGAGAAGAATTCACAGGCAAAGGAGTGCGCCATCCTTTGTATGAATTGAAATTGAAAAAAAAAGAACAAAAGCATGCATATGCTCAAGAGCAAGCTGCTAGAGCTGATATCTTACATGGTGAAGATCAAGGGTAAGCATCATATATGTGTCAATTTATACTATGCAGAGATAAACAAGAACATTCTCTCTGTAATATACTTTTACACACATAAAATTCAGAAGGGAACCATTATGTCCTTCGCAATAAAAAGTATTTTATTTAGAATATTAGTAGGATTTTTAGCTTATGACACTTTTAAGAAGTCACTGCTAATTGTTACACGTTTTAGCAGCCTACTATTTTCAAATTATCTTGTGATTTGGTGAAATTAACACGAAACATTACTAAAGTTTGTGCAGACCACTTGGAATATATACTGTTATTATAGAGCTGAATACTTTATTTTTATTTGTAGCTACATTCGTAATTGTTACATATATTGATTTATTTAGAGTTTCTTATTTATCAGGTTTTTAGAAGTTGATGAAGATAACAGAACAACAGCAATAACACAGGATTTAATTAAAGATAATATTGATATCACTGCGGCTACTAAAATATTTGAACTAAGTCTTCCATTTGGGCCATACAGAGCAAAATATTCCCGAAATGGCAGGCATTTATTATTGGGCAGTAAAAAAGGACATCTTGCTACATTTGACTGGGTTACAAAAAGGCTACATTTTGAAATTAATGTTATGGAATCAATTCATGATATTAGGTAATTAAAATTACAAATTAATTAAGAATATTACCAGTAGTGTTAAGGTACCGCTAGTATTATTTATTTTTAGATGTATAGAATTAAATGAAATGTGTGAGCACTAGAGATCTGAGTTCAAGACAAGTACAACTGAGTTGTGTTCATCATAAATGGGTACATCCCTGTGCTTATGCCTTATCTACATCTGTATAATGGAGAGGTAAGGCAGATGCTGTCTTTCCCTACTGAGTTCTTAGAAACTTAATCAAAATGCACAAGCTAAAAAGCACTCCAGATATGTGTAACAAAATTGACATGAAAAACCTCCTTCATTATAATATAAACTAATTTCTTTCAAAAGGCAACCAATATAATTTTAATTTCCAGTTGGTTACACATTGAGACAATGGTGGCAGCAGCACAGAAAGAGTGGCTTTATATTTATGATAACACTGGCACAGAGTTACATTGTATAAAGAGAATGGACAAGATTTTAAGAATGGAATTTTTGCCATACCACTTCTTGCTAGCAGCCATCGTAAGTATCTTATATGTTAAAAAAAACTATCTCTATTATTAAATATCAGTTAGGGAATGTGATGTTATAAGTTAAAAATTATTAATTCATAATAATTAAATAATATTTACTTTCAGAATGAGTATGGCTTTATGACTTGGTTGGATATTTCTATTGGAGAAATTGTTGGTCACTACAATAATGGTTTGGGAAGAACTCCAGTGATGGCGCAGAATCCGTACAATGCCACAGTTTGCTTAGGAAACTCTAAGGGTGTTGTTTCTCTATGGGCACCCAGTGTGAAGAAACCTTTGGCAAAAATTTTATGCCATAAAACGCCTTTAACAGCATTAGCTGTAGACAATAGAGGCATGTAAGTTAAGTTTGAATTGAAATATAGCAGTAATGGCTAAGGAATACTAAATGTTGGGTAAACAGGTGAACTGCAAAGGTTGTCTGCTCTGAGTTTCATTTATCAGGGGATTAACCACCAATTTTCAGAAGTGGATCCTCACAGTTCTGGTCCTATAAAAGGAAGATTGGCAATGAAAGATCATCTGAACTCTCATGTATATTATTATTTGCTTTGCCGTATGTTTTCGTAATAAAGGAAAAAAAACATATTTCAGTATTGATGTCTCAAGTTTACGCAAATGTGAGTTATTACAATAAAAATACTTTCACAGACTTTATCGACATTTATTTAGGACATTTATGTAGTCTGACGTTTCAGAACCTTTACAGCAGCCATGGCCACGGTCCACCTGTGACCATGGTTGCCATAAACCGCGATAAAATCCGCTAAAGTAGTTGTATTGTAACATATTGCAGTATTTGCCCACAACCTCACATACCTAGTGGGATGTAGTTTAATTTTGTCATCATTTTTTAATTTGATTTAAAGGTACATGGCTACATCTGGAGTAGACAGAAGCATGAAAATATGGGACATTAGAAATCTTGATGGACCTTTGCAGCATTATAAGCTTCGGAGTGCACCAAATGTACTTGAATTTTCTCAAAAAGATATGTTAGCTGTCGGGCTTGATGAGACAATAGAAATATACAAGTAAGTGAGAAATGATATTTCTCTTTCTATAAATGGACATGGTGATGACAGCATAAGTGTCACTTTGCAGCGGGATAGTGAAGGATGTTACTTCCCCATTCATGATTTAGATTTGGCTGCAATACAGCATGGCAATACCTCTTTACCACATTTTTATTTAAATGTTCTCATATGTTTATATTTTATGTTTTCTTGTGACCTATTTGACACTAATTAATAATCAATTCTTTACTTCAGTAATTGTTGTACTCAGACAACACAACAATCATACATGAGACATAGAATGTCAAAATCAGTGAACAACTTTAAATTCTGTCCATATGAAGATGTGCTAGGAATAGGCACATCAAACGGATTCACCAGCATTATTATTCCAGGTAAGAATAATCATTAAATAGTGTGCAGTGTTACTGTAATGAAAAATCTACCCCTAATTAAAAGTAAAATGTGTGACACACATACTTTGAACAATTTCTCTATAGTTTAGCAACTAACAGTTTGTTTAAAAGCGAAAGTTGATAATTCAGCCATTACTCATTGTCAAAAAATATTTTAGTCGCCCATAATCCTCTAGCTTACTCATAGTTAAGAAATTAAATGCCAGAAAAAAATTGTTAAGGTAGATTTCCCGCCGCCAGTACACCCCAATGTGTTAGGTACCAATTTCCTTTAACAAACCATATAAATGAAAACTAATTTAACACCTGCCAATTAATATTTTTTACAAATATAATTATAAGTAAAGTTGCCTATTTTGATAATTTAAATATGCCAATACATAATTTCTAGGCAGTGGTGAGCCTAACTTTGATGCATTGGAAAGCAATCCCTACCAGACGAAAACGCAAAGGAAAGAAGCAGAAGTGAAGTCTTTACTGGATAAAATCCCTGCAGAGCTCATCACTCTCAATCCATTTGACGTCATGGAAGTTGATGTGCCATCTTTAGAAGAAAGAGCCCAGGCACAGAAGAAGATATTGGTAATTTCATAGTTCTATTTTATGAATGTGTGTGTAAATTATCGTGTATGATCATTGCAGAATCAGATTAATTTGAGACGTACATTGTGAGAAAACTCCATTCGACAGTCGAATCAAATAAAACAAAGTTCCCTAGGATACTGCTTGAATCCAAGATTTACATTGAATAATTCCATCCAATCCAAGAATAAAAATAAAAAATAATATTTTTATAATAATTATTAAATATTTTAAATATTATGACAATCATTTCAGCATCTGAAACCACGTAAAATTGATGTAAATACTAGAAAGAAGAAAAAGGGAAAAACCAACATAGCAAGAAAGAAAATTATCAAAGAAGCATCCAGAAAGGTAATATCCAATTATTTATTTTTAAATTATCATGCATTAAAGATTCTTATCTCCTTTTCATTACTACCAAGTTACCAACCAACCACGAATTTATGAAGAGGTAGTGCCATGCTGCACAGTAGGAGGTAATGCCATGCACAGTTCATGACACTACATCCTCCTATTCAACGGAACTGGGCCAGCACAACCGGGAAAGGTACCTCTTGCTCACATAATACCGCCGTAATGTGACGTCCTGTGTTGCGTTTCGTGCGGTTTGTGAACAGCCGGCGGCACATTGGGGGGGGGGGGGCTGAGGCGGGCAACACATCGGCATAGTAATTATGTGGATGTGCATGGGTATCGGTAGTCGTAAAAAGGCTCCAATTGCTTGTTTGCCCATACGATATGCGATTGCTCGTTTGCCCATAACAATAAAAACAAAAACAGAAAATCCAAAGGTCCAGACACCTGTATAATTATAATGGGGTAGTGGGGGACACCTAGCAGAAACTCACAAACACGAATCGCGACAGCATGTCTATCACTTTGGTGGTATCCTGTGAACTAGAGGTCCTGGGAGCCCATTTGGCTACAATGTATAAGGCACTTTTCTTATTGCTAAAAAATATTTACTCTACTTTAATTTTAGAAACTTAATTCTCCATTCAAATACATATTATGTTTTCGATTGGCAATATAAGCAAGTATTACTATTATTTCCAGGAAATGATTTCTCAAGTGATAGAAGCAAAGAAATCACTTAATGCTCCAGAGAAGTCTAGCAAACCGAAGCAATCTTTTGGAGTTCTTGATCGATTTATCCCCCAAACAAAAATTAAAAAATAAAACATTTTTAAAAATAAGCGTCTTTATATCTTTTATAATTCTCTTAAATTTAAATGCAAATATTATTATATACATAATTTACATACATTTTACAACATGATTCGAAAATTTACACCACATAATTTAGTCTTCATAAAAAAATATTAACTCATCAAAAAAAGGGAGTCATCTGTATATTCAACATGATATGTCAAACAGGTCGCATAAACCTTCTGAATCATGTAATGAAAAGGCGAAGTCTTCATTTGTTATAGGTGGACTTAACCTTAGAAGATAATCTGAAAAATACGAAAGAAATATAAGCCTCCTGAAAGAGATTTGTTTATAGATTGTGGCAACATTTTTATGGCAAGTGATTACCAACACTTAACATATCTCGTACTACCAATGTTGACACTGAGTCATTTCCTTTATTAATAACATTGTATTTTGGTTTTAGACATGTATCATATTTTTTTGGCATTTGTATACATCTGTTAGTATTAAATGTTCTTACACTACATGGAAGTGTATGTCACCTTTATACACAGATATTGATAGTAAAAAAGATCTTACCTGGATATGGGAATTTATCATCATATTTTCCTAGAGGCTCCAGATCATTTTGTATACTAGCATCTATCAATACCTGAAAAGAATAAAAAACATTAAAAATTACTTTACCTTACTCATGTATAGAAAGAAATCCTTTGTGTGGATACAAAATTATTATAAGTATTTTACAGGGACAGCAACATTTTATATTTTATTTATCACAATGCTAACCGATGCATAATTGTTTAGGCACCGTTCTTTTAAAAACATTACAATAAAACTTATGTTGGCCTATGTCTGTATTCTAATGCAATCCACTTGTAATCTAAATGTTATTGTAAAGTGTAACTAGGGTAGGTTTGGGTTTCAAAAAATTTGTTCTCCATTATAAGCTATAATTTACAAAATTTCAGATAAAAAATTATGTATTAACAACTTCCGGAATATTAGGTGTCTAAGATACTTTATAATCCGGAAATTTCAGTAATCCAGCAAAAGGCTGGTAGAGTATGAAGTAAGCATGATACACAGAATCAGTAAGTAACAGATGCCATTTTTGAGTTAATTCAATAATGACCTAAAAAAATCAAATTTAAATGGTGTTAATTGATTTATTTTTTTGTTTAATATAGTGGAAAGAAATCAGTACCTTTTCTTTTTCAGTGTCACACAACAATATTACACCAAATGCCTCAGGTGATTTTATGTGTAAATAATAATGTGGTTTGGAGTCCTGAAAAAAATCTTATACAATTTAAACCTGCTTTGCTTTCTGGATCTGTCTACATGAAAACATAAGGCTTCCTCACCATTTGCTGCAAACTTCAAACACTTAAAACCTCACATGTTCATGTTATGGCTCAGACCCTTATCTGAGAGGATAAAGGAATAAAGACTGAGTCAATGTATCACTTCCTTAAAAATTTATAGAATAAGACATCTAACATCCAACCCTAGAATATAGATTGCAATAGACAAATTGATTTAAAAAATATATCAGACCAAGAATAAATGGTTGACTACAATCAGATGTCTCATGTTAATGGCTATATTAGCATGATAGTTGTTTGTAGACAATGTATCAAACAGACTCATCTAAAGCATTAAATGTCACAATTAATAAAAAAAGTCGACAGATAACAGACGAAGAAACGGCTAGATTACTTAATTTCAGTTACTTTCACAGCATTATATTATTGTGTGATATGGAATTCTGTTATGGGGTAATGCTGCTGATATTGATTCAATTTTCGTTCTGCAGAAAACAGTTGTTCCTGCAATATATAATATAAGTCCAATGGAGTTGCTTAAGGATAAATTTAGAACTGCAGAAATTGTAACATTGCATGGCCTGTATGTATACATTTCTTCTTGTTAGGCATGTACATGAAAGTATAGAAAAATTCAAGAAGAAATGTGATCTACGTAATATCAACACTAGAAAAAAGAATAAACTTGCTGTGCCCTCCTCAAGGCTCCAAAAAAATAACAATTCATTTATGGGTAATTGTATATGTTTTTATAATAACATTCCCAGTAATATAACAGATTATTTATTTTGATATAATGTTGATTAATAAATTTAAAGCCATTGTTATAGAGAAACTTATATCAAAATCCTGTTATAATGTACACGATTTTATAAATGACAAAAGTGTAAAATAATGAAATACTCTAAATTTAAATACCTTAGTGAAGTAATGATCACAACCAAAAGAATGATAGGAACCCAGCAGTTTATTGCGGCTATCTTCTCTGACATGGGTGAGTAGCAAACCCTCAATTTAAACTTAGCCGTTAAGTATAAGGGATCATTATCTGTATACTGATCACATTGGATCTGTATCCAATGTGTGAAAAGTAAACAAATAACCATGATACTTTATGTTGATACAGGGGTTACCTATGTGTGCAAGCCAAGATCTTTCTTACTTCACAGTATAGAGGCAAACAAGCAATCCTTTTCACCTTTTGACTGACTACCAACACCATAGACATCTACATTCATCATCATCAATATCAGCCCTTATCATGCCACTGCAGGACATAGGCCTCTTTCAATGAATGCCAAGACTGGCTACTGCATGGAGATCGTCTTCCCACCTGGTGAATGGTCGAACAACATTCCTTTTTCCTTAACAAAGCCTCCAGTCCCAGAACCTTACTGGCCCATCTGCCATCTGTTCTTCGGAGTGTGTGACCAGCCCATTACCACTTCAGTGAGCTTATTTGTCGCTTGATATTGAATACCTTAGTTCTCTGCCTTATGATTTCTTTACGAATTCCGTCAGACAGAGAAACACCCAACATAATATGTTCAATAGCATTGAGCTCCCTCAACTTTTGGACCAGTCCTAAATTAAGAAGCCCCATAGGTTATCACGGGGAGAACGAATTGGTTGAAGACTTTTGTCTTCAAGCTCAGCGGTTTATTATTATCATGTAAATGTGTTGCTCCTTTCCTCCTCCCCTCCAGTGGGCCGCCTACTACACAAACTGTACAAGACGCAACAGCAAAGCTGTCAATTAAGGTAGCATCATATGAAGAAGTGGTAGCTCCTCAGTTGTGCCACCTGAATTCACTGCAATGCATCACGGCACTACCTTTTACAGAAGATTGCAGATATTCTGCAATTCCATTTTCAAATTTCTTGAAATTTACAGAAACAGTACAAATATTCAATAACTTATATATTATACTTCAACTGGCTGTAATTGTGTCTATCAATATTCCCAATTGTCTTTACCTTTGTTTTTTTGTTACACTGCACTGTTAATTTAGCCCCAAGCTGTGCTTCCAGCACTAAAGTCTGTCCTTCTGTGAAACATGGCCTTATATCATTCTCAGTAACATAGGTCAACTCTTTATTGTCATCATCATCTAATACATTTTTAATACTTTGTTGGATCCAGTGTAATTGTCTGAAAAAAAATGTGTTTTTAAGATTTATTCTCTAGTAGTGGATACCATTAAAGCATATTTTAAGTGTCCCTAGCAAGAGGCATTTAGGGAAGTTTGTTATGTTACGTAGGCGATACGTAGCAATGGCACAGTAAATATGTAGTAGTAATATTGTATAATAGCTTACAAAGATTTTCCTAGCCAAAAAAAAAATGGAGTTTATACATGACAATACACATAAGGGTGTGATTTATTTTGCAATGATTGTCTTAAACCTGCCCATTTATGTAAATCAACTTACTTGTCGAGTAATTCTTCATGCTCTTCTAGTCTACATATTTGCTTTCGTAACGAAATGACTCTTTCTCCTATGACGGTGGTATTGCAATCAGGTCTCGCTCCTCTAAAATATTACAATTTTACATGAAAAATACAGGACTTTTAATCAGTAAACGAATGGATATATGTAACTTTATACTTACTTCCATTGAATACTGTTTTTGCTACATTTTTCTATCAAACCAATGCCTTCTAGAACATTTGTAATATCATATATTCTTCTCTTTTGTCTTACAGCTAACAGTTCAGTCGCCTGAAAATTTCAAACACGTTTTTAATGTTTACAAAACAGTGAATTTTGCGAACTTGCAACTGACATAAATGGCATCATTTTTACTTACAATTTTCAAGTCTAATACGCCGTCTTTGGCTTTTTTTAATAATGAAACAAATCTAGTTGTAAGCAAGCCTAAAGATTTCTCATGTCTTTTATAACCATACAATTCAGTCATTATTTTATTACAATTTTTATCTCTTAACTTTTACAAATTTGCGTTGCGGCGGGAGCAGAGATCCTATTTCTTAAAGTTGGTACAGGACACAGGTGACAGATATCACAGACTAGGGCTACCAGCGGAAAATTAATTATTGATGTACCTATTTGAGCTCAGATGAAGTACACAATAGATTTAGCACGTATTATTATTATTCCGTGTAAGCGGAAGGTTGTATGCTTGTTGTGTATAAAGTATCAGCTAGGATTTCCAGTACTTAATAATGGAAGAGCATGTTTTTCAGTAAAAAGAATATTTTTATATTCATGAAATCGAATATTTATTGCATAAAAAGTTCTTGTTTTTGCAATAAAAATCCACCCAAATTCAGACTTTTTTCATAAGTTGCCTCTTTTTTAGATATGGTGAGTACAAAAGTCATTTTATCAGCTGTTAAGTTTCGAAAAATGTATGAGCTGTATTATTTAATTTTGAAAAAAAAATCTGTAATAAATATTTGGACGATAAAGAATTTTAAACAACTTTATGAGTGTATTAAGCACTGACTCCCATTTTCAATGGTTACCTTCTCTATGGAATCAGTCAGGGATGAAATCCAAAACAGGTGCTTATTCCAAACCAGAAAAGCAGATATTTGTACTTCTTTGCCACCATTCTGTAACGAATAAGTAGAATATTCCTGAAGAGCAGGACCTTTTTAGGGTTGACAAGGGTGCGGTAGATAAAGGATAAATATTGTCGATGATTTAAAAGATGAGGATAAATTTATTCATAAGTTTTAACGCCATGCTAGTACTAGCATATGCACAATAAAAATGTACTTCTAAATTTACAAAAGATATACACTGTTGAACGTACTTCTAATTAAATTTTAAATTAAATTCTTAATATTCACCAATGCTTACGATCATACACACAATGCGCAAATTGGAGGTCTACCTACTATTATTACCAGAGCTTATTAAATATCTAAATAAGAATAACAATAATAATTAAGACGAATATATTAACAACATTTTAGACCATTGAAGACGCTGCACAATATCGGCCTATGACTGGTCTGTGTAGAGCTTACAAGCTGCTAACATCTTGCTTCGATGGTAAGATTTACGTCCATCTCCAAACATAGGTACTGTGTTTGAGAAAGAACAAAAAGAATGTATAATGCGATCACAAGGAAGTGAAACACGAGAAGAGCCTATACTGGTCACCACAAGGCATACGATTATGTGTCCCATTCCTGGTTATTCATATGGTTACACTACAACACCTTATGGCGACATGGAAAAATAAATTAATACTGAGTGATAGTATCAAATTTAGTTCTACTAAACATGTACGGTGCAGCGATGCGCAAGTCCTTTCTGCTTTTGCTTAGCTAGGTAGCACCTTTTATATATGCTGTTTTCCTCGAGAATTGAGACAGCTTTATATAGATCAAGAAGCTTCCAACAGCTTGCTCAGACATGGAAAAATATTTTCTGAAAAAAATCATTCTTGCGATTCAAGACTAAGTAGTTTTCACTTTCCACTAGAAACTAGTTAAAATACATAATAAGAGCAGAAGTATATAATGGGAATTGCCGACGATGGCGTCAAGTAACGGTAACAACACAGTACACTGGCCTGGCCGAAGGGCCAGGCCAGTGTATTGTGTTGGAATGGAAGCAATCAGGGAGTACATCGAGCGTAACAGCAACGTTGCAGACTTTTCAACAAGCTATCGCGTTTAAGTACGGTCTGCTTTGAGAGCACCGAATTGAAACCCGAATCGGTATTTCATAACGGCCCTTGCCATTTGTATTGGAACAGGTATACTTTGACTGATAGGCTTAAAACAGACCAGACGTGAGACACTACATGGCTGCTGGGCATCGGTATACTGAACACACATAACATCAATGTATGTGTACGTCACATGATCAACACCGATGAGAAGTTAAAGAAATATGAGCAGCTTGCTAAGAGATCTTGGACATCTGGGAGCAGGCATGGTGCTTTCATTCTCTCCAGTACAGGCAGTATTCCAAGGAGAGATTCCAAAGATATACCGGAGAATTTGATCAAGCTGGACCGGTGACTCAACGATATAAAGTGCAGAAAGGTGTAATACTCCGCACCACAGCTATGGTCAGAATACACTTAAACCATATAATGGCATTGTGTTACCGGTAATAACAGGAAATAATTGCTGACACTAAAGATGTGAGAACGGTAATTTTAATAAATAGCAACAGCTGAACCCCATCCCCTGAAGTACAATGTCTACAGACAGTTTTCACGGGAAAAGCAGCGGTCGAGGAGGATTTTTTAGGGGATGGAAAATCCACATGACCTACCGTAAGTATCCATCTGATGGCGACACCTTTTAAAAATTTTTGCTCCATTGAATAAAATTAAAACCTATATTGATATACGTTCGTTACTCTGAAAAAGGTCGAATGTTTCTGGGACCTCGAAAGCTGAAGAACTGGTTGGGTAAATTGGTCCGAATGCAATAACTTTTTTGTCATGTCAAAATTTAAAATTTTCGCGAAATATAAAATTATTATGTTGTTTTTTTTATGCACGTCTAAAATCTGCAGCCCACGATACCGTACGGTTCCCCCGAATCGACGTCACTGCGACGACCATCTGTGCAGAGTGCAGACGGGCTTTATTTCTCGCAGTGAAACGATCCGCCCAAACCGGAGCACCGTACGTCGCCATTCTCCGACAGACACCCAAGAAGTAGTCGACGAAATCGCAACAAATCACTGTCAAAATTTTCACGAATTATCAAACGATATGCGTAATAATTCACCGAAATAACCTTCCGGTAGTTGCCTCACTTTCAGGTGATTATTTCGACATATATATTGTTTCAACAAATACATAAAAAATGTATTTTAAAAGAAAAACCCGTGTCTGTATTCCTCGAAGGAGTAAACGAAATGTGATCACAATTTTTTTTTTCAATATATTCCAAACGAACAATCCCTGATAGGGTTAACGACTCTTACAGCTACTCTATAACATACTCTTTCGTGGGTAGGCGGTAAACTAATACACACGCATTTTACAACTCTACTTTTATTCTTTTTATTTTCATAAATATGTAATTGAATGTATATACGTTCAGATATATACCTGTCACCACCGGCGTTACATAAATTAATATCCTCAAAACAAAATTTAGCTGCATTATTATTATCTTTTAACAACCTCAGTAAACATTACAAAATGGAAGCTGTTCTAAAAAACTATAGATGAGTTAGTAACTATCTTCAAGTCCAGCATGGATGAGTATAACAGATACTTGCAAAAGGCCACATCTAATTCTGCAACTGCCAGCCCCACAACGCGTATAGCAAACTGATTTTGAAGCTTTCAGGGCATTTATATTGACTTCATTTCAAAATATACAAGCACAAGTTGAGCTATTAGCCAAACTCCATGGTCAAGATGAAATAACAAGTCGAAGAAAAATGTTGCTTGTGCATGGCGTTGTGGAAGAAGATAAAGAGAATACTGCTTCCACCATAACTAACATTGCGATGAGCCATCTAAAATTACCTGACTTTGATTGATCTTGCTTGAAGCGGTGCCACAAAATAGGATTGGTCAAAGGTAGTAACTCATTCCTTTTTGACGCGGGGAAACGCATTTACGCGCCTTCACTGGCCTCTTCTTATAAGAGGGGTACAAATAGCATACATCTCCTCGGTTCAATTAGCTTCTCCAAGGTATCTCAGATCACCCCAGGCCACTGAGCCCCAGCACCAGGACAAGGCTTGAACCATGGTGGGAGTGGTAGTAACCCTAAGCCAATACTTTATAATTACAAAGTGGAAAATGGCAATTAAAGGGCTCAGGTGTCACTATACCAGAATTCCTCAATAAAGGACGACATGAAACTTTGTTGCCGCCGTGAAAACATTTGGTGTCACAAACTGTTGGACGAAGAATGGCACTATAATTATCTCTGCTCCTCATGGATCCCAGCACCGAATTACTTCATTGACGGAACTCAAGTCCATTACTATATCAGCAACCACAGGCATCTCAGCTGGATCCGACAACTCGAGTGTACCTAATATTCATACTGCACCGAAGGAGTCCAATGCGACCAAGACGGTTAATTAAGGGTAAATGATTGCTTGACCAAGTTATGCTTGCTTATTTAAAGTTTATGTTTTTTCACTTCTATAAACTCGTGAATCAAGCTACTATAACAATAGTATATCCTGTATAATTAGTTTTTCCCCCTTAGACCAACTTTTATGCAAGCTTTTTAATGTGCTCATGCCACTGCTCTTAATAGTTAACAAGCAAATTCTTCATCCTAATGTTACATTTAACATTCATATTAGCATTTTGAACAGTATTCATTGGCTAAAAAAATAGTATTTACACTCTATCACTCATAACGCAGGTATTTAAAAAAATATTTTAACTTAAACTTTTAACACTAATTTGTTTTGTATTTTCTCTCTCTCTCTCTCTCTCTCTCTCTCTCTCTCTTTTGTTAGAAATGGCAATCGGCCGTCATAGGTTAACAGCCATTGCTGCCAATGTTGACAAGAGCACTGCTCGAGTCAGGTGCCAGTGCCTCGAGCAGGTCGGCCTAGTTGGTTTTCAGATAATATGTATCCAGATAGAGGCATTAAGCGATTTAGTTCAATAAGCGACAGAGTTATATGTGGGTTTTTCCCCATTCTTCTATAAGAATTGCAGTCTTACGCAGTGCAACAAGTTCGCGAACTTCATTGCAAAATGCACCCAGACGATCTCCGCCAGTTTTTCCATGTAGTCGACCTTATTTTTCCAACGTTTATGTAACTTCGGATACATACCTTCGAAGCTCAGACCCATTTTGCTTTATTCATTCCGTCTGATAATTGTCACGATATCTGCGTGAAAGATAACGATGTTCCTGATTACATCATTCAAGACTTTGCCTATCTTTTAGCTTTGAAATCGATTATTGTCAGTTTCGATTAGGATTGACGATATCACTTGCTAATCCATGACAGCATTCCAGTTCTCAATATATATACTTCAAGTGTTTCGAAAATAAGTCTCACGTCTAAGCTTTGTAAGAGGGTCAACGGCGAGGCACTTACGTTTCACTGCTTAGGATCTGCAAGCAGGATATAATTGGAGCCTAAACTTCGAACCCACAAACTTATGGTCAGTAGAACGGACTCCATTAGCGTCATTCTTAACTCGAGTGATGTTTACATCATGTTCTCCCAGAACTCCGGGCCCGGGTTCATAGTCACATCCGACTTTGGCATACATGTCCCTCATTAGCTGTAATCACTTTGCAGGTACAATCTTAGCAAGCATCTGCGTGATTCCTGGGCGGCCATCGTTCAGACTTCGGAAAAAGCATGCTGGTATCAATTTGAGGAGTTTGTTTATATATAGGACTTGGAATCTGCCTCTAACATGTACATACACAAAAGTAGACATTGCTACTTAAATGAGACCTCAATGTTTTAAAGAATATATTAGAACTGAATAAACATTTATTATTATTTTAAAATATAGGTTAAAAGCGTTAGTCGACCGTTCACCAGGTGGAAAGACGATCTCCATGCAGTAGCCGGTCCCAGGAGATCGGTCGTCTTGGTATTTCTTGAAAGAAGCCCATGTCCAGCACTGGAATGAAAAGGGCTGATAATTATAAGTTAAAAAAAAACACTAAAAATAAAAAAATAACCAGAAAGACCATTGTCATAGATACCAAGTAGACAAATCAATAGGTTGTTATAGACAGTAGCCTACTGATCATGTACTATGCAGTACTAATATACAGGCCGCTGCATAGACACGATAAATGTTAATGCTACCTATGCGCAGACAGATGAATATCTACCGTGAACAGATATCTACCCGGATGTATACGCACACTCTAGATCGCGGTGCAAAGAGGTGTTCAAATCGTATCCCAGGTAGGAAAGGTGATGAGTATCAGTCGGATGCGGTATCTGCTTTTTCGTTACCCTAGCGGTGCTTACACAAACCGAACGAAACACAATGACAATTTATTCATATTGCTTCACTTCGATGATAGGTTTACACTAATCGATTTTCATATGGATGGTCGGAAAGTTCACGTTTCACTTTTTAGGAATTTGAATAAAATCTGAATTAAAAGACAAAATTAGCATTATTGTTTAAATATTTTGGTAGTAATTCAATCGATACTGTTAGAAAATTATATAAAAATTACGAATTAAGTTTACGAGTTTGGCAAGTAAGTAAACAAGACCATACTTTAGACTCTATTTGATTATTAAAAACCGTAACCACATTCGAAAATGCTGTTAAAAAAAGGTACATAAATAATTTACTCACATGATCATTTACACTTGTCCTTATTTCAACAAATTTATGTCAAAACAATAAAGTATAAATTATCGAAGTCGAAAATCTAATACATAATAAATAAAATGTAAACAAATGTGACGTATCCGGCCACGGACAAAGGAAATGTTTTATAGCCAGGCTACATGGACGAACTTATCCGTCCACGCTCACCTTGGACGTACCGATGGGACAACGAAAATGTTTTGATTGAGTGTTGTTGCATACAGATAGTAAAAATAGAAAAGGGATGCCATAAGTAGTTATGAAGATGACTTTCGGACTTGATGTGCACGGGCACAGAGAAAATTGCACAGAGAAAAATGAATGAAAATGGGAGACAGAGAGTGGACCACACATGCTGGACCGAAGATCTTTCGGCCTATACGGCCACGTATGAGGCTGGCTATGAAAATATCTATGTACGCACTATACAACAGCATATCCCTTTTCTATATATTTTCACTGTGCATAGTTATTCATTGCCTATAGCATTCTATCTCTCTCTATATTTATCTCTATGGTGCGTAGTTGGAAAGCACCTCTGTGTATATGACATGGTTGAAAATTGACATTTGACAACTGACAGTAAAAGTGAATAGTGATGCAAAAGGATTGAGTTGACTATTTTATGGAGTAAATGTTATTTATTAATATTGAATCTTGGTTGATACCAAGATTATATTAGACCATAATGGCTAACTGTGGAGAGTTTCTTAAAAGTCAGTTTCCATTAATAGACGACGAGTTAAAGAAATATGTAGAAGGTACGTGTAGTTTGCAGGTTATAATCAAGTATTTTTTCCAACAGCCTGTTCAATTAAAATATTACCAATGTTATTAAATAGTGTGCTCCGCGTAGAATCAAAAGAGTAGCTTCATTATGTAAAATCGTATTACAGATATTTTAGACAATAGCGCTGGAGAGTTCGAAGACACTGATGAGGTTTACGAAGCAGTTGGTGAAGTGTTACAGGAAATATCGGAAAAGACCGAAGAGGATGTTAGGTATTACAAATATTTGATTATTATATCGTTTATATTTTTTTAACGTATTGCAACAATTGTATACTAATACATAATTATATAAACATATGATTTAGAAGTTTCTAAATAGCTAATAAATGCAAAAGTAGCATGATGTGGAAACGTAAGGACCTAAAATGTCCATTAAATTCACAGTTCTCGGAATACACAAACCTGTATGTCTTGATTTGCTCCATATTGCATAATGGTAATTGCATTGTGTAATATTGGAATATGTCTGCACTCATTACCACTTAATATAAGCCTCCTTTACCATTCCAACACCACTACCACTTTGGGAATGTTTAGTAAAAATTGTAGCAAATAAAAGTTTAATAATAGCCAAAGTGTATGAAAATTCAGAATTGTATAGAACAATAATTAATGTGACCTGAGTAACAACTGATAATGGCAATTGACAAGGCCATGAGTGGTGTGATTGGTTGCATGTGGGACGTGGGTGAAGAATATTCTAGGAGTAAGTATATGAGCAGGGAAGCTAAATTCTCAGATGTGACCCTTAGACTTATGAGGGAATGCATAGCACATGAAGAAATTACGTCTGCCAATGTCCAGCTTCTTTCAAAGCGAATCCGCAAACTAATATGCCGAAACTTTTGCAGCTCAAATATGCAAAGGGTTACAGAAGAGGTTGAGCAGAATAGAGGGTCGAAAGTTTTTGTGGTAAAGCTTGGAAGAAGTCATCTGACAAAGGTTAGGACTGATTCTGGGGTTTCCGTTTCTTCTAAGTCTGGGATTTTATCTGGGATCGAACCTTTCTATAGCAAATCGTATACGCCACGCGCTCCTCATCCCGAGATCCTAAACAACGATCCATGTGCAAACCTAACACTGCATTTGTCAGTCATCTGCTGAGCATGCGCTTGAGTATGATTAGTCTGGCTCTTGCGCTGTTTAAAGGGGAGAAAGTCTCCAGCGATGGACGGAATTCACAGAGGATTTAGCACCATGGACCACATTTTCACCAGAAGGCAAGTTGTATAATATACACTTGGAGTACAATCAGCTGCCCTGGCTTGCCTTTGTGGACTATGAAAAAAATTGCATTGAGTAGTCCGACAGGGGGATGTCATGTACCCGAAACTGTACAATAATGCTTTTGAGGACGTGTTTAAGACTTTAAACAGGCAGAATGCACATCTCACATCTTCATTTCGCCGGCGATATCGTTGTGTTGGCCGAATCGCTGGAGGGCTTGCAGGAAATTTGCACAGCGCAAATGAATCATCTCGACGTATTGGCACTGGGATGAACTTGGACAAGACAAAGGTCATGTTCAACGAACACGTTCTCCCTAGGCCGGCCAACGTCGATGGTGCTATTCTGGAAGTCGTAGACGAATATGTCTACCTCGGGCAACTATTGCAATTAGGTAGACATAACTTCGAGAAGGAAGCTGATGGAAGGATTCAGTTCCGGAAGGAAGTTTCCGGACGGAAGCTTCGTCACACTCTCACGTCCCCTATACCGCAGAGCTTGAAGAAAGTCTTCAACCAATGCGTTCTCCCCGTGATGACTTACGGGGTCGAAACATGGCTTCTTAGTTTAGGACTGATCCGCAAGCTTGCGATATTGAACGTGCTATGTTGGGTGTTCCTCTGTCTGATAGAATTCGTAATGAAGTCATAAGGTAGAGAAATAAAGTATCCGATTACACGCGAAGAATAATATCGCTGAAGTAGCAAAGGTCTGGTAACACTCAGAAGAACAGATTGCAAATGGGCCAGTAAGGTCCTCGAGTGGAGCCCGCTTTTGGGAAAACGAAGTGTTGGTCTAGCATTCACCAGATGGGAATACGATATCAGTGCGGTAACCGGTCCGGGATAGATGTGAGTAGCAGGGATCGGATCGTCTTGGCGTTCGTTGAAAGAGGCCTATGTCCATCAGTGTACCGATAATAAGGGCTGATAATAATGATGAGAAATAACTAAAGGGTACTAAGGTTTCTAACAATAATATGTTCTAATGTTTCTTTAATAAATGGAAATAAGATTTCATAGCAATGATTCAATAAAAGTGTGAAATGAAGGCTAGTCTTTACTTTAGTATGCTGTTAAGAAATAGCTTAACCACTTAAACTTATGTATTGTATAAAAAAAAAAGTAAAACAAAAATATATATATATATATATATATATTATATTCTCATCCAATTATTATTTATAACTCTAACATTTTTAACAATTTATTGTATAGCAGGACAGCACAAGGATTTTTGGCATATTCGTTCATGACGATGATTCTGTCTCATTCCACAAGAAAATCTAAACAAACGCGTTAAAATCCGTTAAAGAGACAATAATAACCTAAATTGGTTTAATTCAATTCTCAAAAACCCAATATTTATATAAGTGTTTTCTAATGCCAACTAACATCTCTATCCTTATTCACTAGCAACAACCACTTTTGATTCTTCATTTAAATGTTACAGACTAATATGTGAAAAGTTGCTACACATGCTTCAACCTGACAAGACAGGTGTCAGTAATGGGCCAAGGAAAGTGTTAGACGCACCTATTCATTTAGCCTCAATGACAGCTCCGGCGCCCGAATCAGAAGATCTCAAGAGCATTTGGTTACAAACTAGAGATGATAGTTTGGTAAGTTAAATATTATTAGTAAAGTCTTAAGTTTACGCGAATGTTACTCATTACAATAAAACCACTTTTACGGATTCTATTGCAGTTTATTTAATTATTTAACTAGCCTGACAGTTGAGAAGTGAGAAAGTGGTGTGTCCACCTGTGACTATGCTGTGAAGCTTCGGAAACGTCGGGCTAGTTAAATAATTAAATGAACCGCTATGGAAGCCACAAAAGTAGTCTTGTTGTAATATTATTAATAATTTTTAAATTAAATCTTGATGACTATCAACACCTATAGGCAGCCACATATTTGTTATGCAGACATGACATGAGGGAACTCCTTTCCTCTTCCTCTCCAATGGGCCACCGGGACCTAATCAAAATGCGCATAACGTGGCAGCATAGCTGTAGGAGCATTTTGTGGAAGCACCATGTGAGCAAGAGGTAACTTCGCAGTTGTGCTTTTGGTTGCAATGCAAGCCATAGCACTATTTTAAAATGTATAATTTTAACCATATTTTTGTTTTTCGGAAGAGGTAGTAGTACCATGCTGCATAGGAGGAGGTAACGCCATGCATGGTGCACGACACTATCCTCCTATGCAACGAAATGGGGCCGGCACGACTGAGGAAGTACCTCCCGCTCACTTGATTCCGGTGTAAAGTGACCGCGCCGCTGTCGCGTTTCGTGCAGTTTGTGAGTAGCTGGTGGCCCATTTGGAGGGGGGGGGGTTTGATAAGAGGGCAACGCATCTGCGTAACGTGCGAATGTCCATGGGCGTCGGTAGTCATCGAAAGGCTCCGATCTCTTGTTTGCCCCATTATGCTATAATTTTTTTTTTAATATACTTTAACAATGAACCGAAACAAGATGCTTTTACATTCTGCGATGCTCTCCCCAGGGAAGCCCTATGTCCAGCACTGGTGCCTTTTGACAAAATGATCAATAGCGTAACAACAGGATGGCTCACCTGACCTTTATTAATATGATCAAAAGAAAATGTATCACTTCAAGAAAAATTAAAACATCGTAAACAATGTTACGGAAGTTATTTGTATTTAACTTGACTTATCTATACACCCATTGGGGGGAGGTTCAAGGAGGGCAACGCATCGGCATAATTATGCTGATGTTCATGGGCGTCGGTAGTCGTTGAAAGGCTCCGCTTTCTCGTTTGTCCCACTATACTATAAAAGAACCGTTATGTAGATACTATATTTATGCATAATATATAAAACAGAGCCCCTATAAGTTTGCATATTTGATAATATTGTTTAATGTAGTATCAAAATTACAGAAAGTTGATGCAAAAAAACTAGAGAAAGCAGAAGCAAAATTACAGCAAAAGCAGCAGAAACAAAAAGACTCAAAAGGACCAACAGCGGTACCGGTTTTACAAACTGCTACCGCTTCACAAGTCACCTCTAAGAAAGATAATAAGCAGGAGGCAAAAGGCACCAATAGGACTCAAGATATAAGGATAGAAAACTTTGACATAGCTTATGGGGATAGGTATAGTAGCTATTGTTATATCACGTAAATAAATACATTTTATATATACCAGTAAAAATGCTTGAAAATTATTCCAATGTATGTAAATGTACAAATAATAGTACAACCAGGCGTTTCGTACGGTTTGTGAGGAGTGGATGTTAATGGGCGTAGGTAGGGCATCAATTGACTCCGACTGCTCGTTTGTCCCCATTTAATAATATATTACAAAAAACAGATATACAAATATTTCTTTAACAGTGAACAGTACCATTTTAATACAACTCTCTGTTATTAATTGTTAAGAAGAAATATTTATATTTCTTATATATGTATTAATTCTGACTGTGAAAATACACATGATTATTGATGCCAGTGCGGGATCCAGGGGGGTTTAAGGAGTTCAAGGTTACAAAAGCTCAAGCTTTCAAAGGGGACCTTAAACTCCTTAGCCTGCTGTGTAAATTGCCTTGATTGCCCTTATTATACCCCATACTAGGGTAACTTAATCTCGTCCGAACTCGAATCCTACGTTGCCACTGATTGAATGTAATGAAACCTAGTTACAATGTATAAGTGTTAATATTCTTCTTTTTTACTAGTATTCTTATGGTATAGGGAAATGGTCACGTTTCTGGGTGTTTCTGGAACCACTGTAAATTTTAAAAAGACTTTAAAAAAAACTTATAATAGACTTTTTTAGAATGTGAAGTTATTATTATTTGTATAAGTTAAGAAATCAACAAACAGTTACATCTGCTCATACCTTGTACTACCGACGCCCATAAACATCCGCACAATCAAAGATTGCGCTTCCCTTCCTCTACCCTCGCAATGGTCCAACGAAATATACACCGTAAAAAATGACTTTTGTAAGCATTGTACAAAAGTCTGCTTTTTACATAATATTTAACATTATACTTTCTTTTCAGGGTATTACTGCAAGGTGCAGATCTCGTGCTAGCATTCGGACGGAGATACGGGTTAGTCGGACGCAATGGCTTAGGCAAAACGACATTACTTCGAATGATAATGTGCAAACAGCTTAAAATACCGTCACATATATCCATTCTTCACGTAGAACAGGAGGTAGTTGGTGATGAGACATTAGCTTTACAGAGTGTATTGGAATGTGATATGGTCAGGGAGAGTCTACTTAGGAGAGAAAAGGAAATCACAGCAGCTGTTAACAATGGGTAAGTTATAATATGCATGTGTATTTTTTTGGGGTAGCGCCACGCTGTATTCTTCTTAAATTTGCAGCTGAATTAGGCCGGCGCGCCCGGGGAAGTACCTCTCTCGCATGACTCCTACGAAAAGTGACGGAACTTTTGTTTTGTTGTCGCGTTTCGTTCGGTTTGAGAGAGCTCCGGTCGGCCCAAAATTATACATTGTTATGCGGATGACAGTACTGGTGATACACTGGCCGCACCAATATTTTCCGGGAAAACGAAACCAAGTATCGGAACCAAGTTGTGACTGAAGTCTTTGTTGACGAAAGTCGGAATGGGACAAAACTTAGTCCAATTTAACACCAAAGAGGGAAAACTTGGCGCGTTTACCGCAAAAAGGACCCCCTTCTTCGTATCTCCTCGCTTTAAAAATCCCCCCCCCCCCATGGCCTCAGCTAGGTGAAGGCTAAATTAGCCTCCAAGAAGCACGGTGTGCTCAATAGGGTGAAGCAAAAGCTGCAATTATACAAGGCGCAGGTCCGACCGCATATGGAGTACTGCTCTCACCTTTGGGCTGGTGCCCCCAACTATCAACTCGCCTCATTTAACCGTATTCAACATAGAGCGACTCAAATCGTTGACGGCCAGGTTGTCTCCTTGTAGCTTGATCCTTTGGCATTACGAAGAGATGTTGGTTCGCTCTGCATCTACAACGGCGAGTGTTACGAGGAGTTGTTCGGATTGAGACCAGCAGTGAAATTCCACTCTCGGACATCACGGCAGAACTCCAAGTTCCACCGTCACTACCTTGATGTCCAAAAGTCTACAACTGTACGTTTCAATCGCAATTTCTTACCGCGCACAACATGGATGTGGAACCAGCTGCCACCGTCGGTATATCCGAACCGATACGATATGGGGTTCTTGAAGAAAAGAGCTTACACCCATCTTAAAGGACTGCAACGCGCCTGCATATAGGAGCAAGTCCTATATAGGAGCAAGCAACACCTGGATTCCGAACTTCAACATGTCAAGCAAGTTCTGCGAGACAAGCTTCGGGTTCCCCGTCTGCTCCACAGAAGCCGAGTGCAACCAGCTACTGTCGAGCACGTACCTGCCATATTACCTTACTTAAAAGGGGTGACTGATAAAATTGGTTATATTATTCAAGCGAGCTTCAATAAAAACTTATTTTAAGCCGCCAATAAAGATTAGTCAGTTCTTGTCATCAGTGAAATGTCATATCCCTCTGCAAGATGCAGGAGTGTACAAGCTTGATTGTGATTGTGGACTCTCCTATATAGGGCAAACTAAAAGATCTATAAAAACTCGTGTTAAAGAACATATAGCCGATATGAAACGCCGACGAGTTACAAAATCTGCAGTCTGTAAGCATGCTGAAGTTGGCCCCTGCCATTACATTAGATTTGACAAAGCGCAAATCCTCACTAGGGAACACCGACCTTCCAAGGATGATCCGTGAGGCTATTGAAATTTAAATACATCCAAATTTCAATAGGGAAGATGGTTGGGTTTTTCCCTCTGCTTGTGATCCAGTGGTGAACATAATCAAGTCAAAAAGTAAACATAACACCTCAAGAGAGCAAGATATAATAAGTACTGTTTGCGTTAATCGGAACAACTAAAATTATAATTCTTCGGGTACTTTTAAAAACTTATAACAACAGGACATCTGTCATCTCAGCCCACCCGTGACCATGGTTGCTGTAAACCTTCTGAAACGTCGGGCTGCATAAATAATTTAATAAACCGCGATAAAATCCGTAAAAGTAGTTTTATTGTAATGACTAACATTCGCGTAAACTTAAGAAATCAATAAGCTTTTTAAAATTTTAATTGTTTTATATTTGTACATTAAACTAACACACTGTAACAGTAATAAATGTTATGTGCAATTAAAACTTTTTTTTTCTTTGTTACAATGTTCATGGCAAGACTGGGTGGGTAATTCGAGTTTAGTGTGGCGAGGCCGGTCGCCAACTAGACGCTTGTCACGCCGTTTTTGCGTATGATTCGGTAAAGAAATAAGGCGAACGTTTGTTCGTCTCGAGTGTACTAGCTGTCGTGAGAAGCGTGGTTTATATTTATTCACTGCAGTAATTGTTTCCCAGGTCCACCGACCCGAACCTACCCGCCGAGCTGACCGAGGTGTACGCACAGCTGGAGAACATTGAAGCTGATAAGGCACCGGCGCGGGCGTCCATCATCCTCAGCGGTCTCGGCTTCTCCCCGGAGATGCAGGCGAAAGCAACCATGACCTTCTCCGGTGGCTGGAGGATGAGATTGGCACTTGCCAGGGCGCTGTTCTCAAAGTAAGCGAGCTATTTTATAAAACATCTCTATCATCACAATGATGTCACTCATAGATCTTACCGTCATCATCACTGCTTTACCTGGCCATTGCCGGAGAAAGCCACCAAAACATAACTTTTTTTTTGTCGACGCGGGGAAGCGCATTTACGCGCCTTCACTGGCCCTGGGTGGGGTCCAGTGGTGTGTGGTACTCGCGGCACATGATAGTGCCGAATACCCACAAAAACCACCGCGAGTGCCAACAGTGCCGCCCTTGGTGAGGTGCCCCGGAATAACAAATCATCAGGGCACCTCGACGGCTAGTCAGCCTCCTAAGAGACCAACTCCACCTCCTCAGATGGGGTTGCCCAGCACTACAGGACAACCCCACCGACTTTGGGACAGTGCAATGGGGTGAGGTTCCCATCCTCGCCCCTTGCCCCGTGCGCAATTGCGCCACCTCTGTTGCTCTTTGGTCACCTCCTCTTATAAGAGGGGTACCGAGAGCGATTCCTCCTCCTGGTCTTTAGCCCCTTTTCTTATAAGAGGGGTGAGGGCTTAACGACAAGGCTTGAACCATGGTGAGGACCAAAACATGACATGCCCCAACCAAATGAGGCCTGTGCAACCAGAGATCTTTTTTTTTTGTTGTGTGTTTATTGTGACAAGTGTAATTGTTCCGAATATAAATAATTAAAAAGCAAAGATATTGCTAGCCCAATTCGTTATACAGGTTACATATTTTAATTTTCACCATGAGGGGGGGGGGGGAGGCGGGCAACGCATCCGCATAGTATTTAGCGGATGTTCATGGGGGACGGAAGCTGTAAAAAGGCCTGTTGCTCGTTTGCTTGCTGTTTATATCATATTTTGTTACTATGACACAGAATATGAAACGCCTGCAACAATGGCAAATGTTATTTCTGGATCAGACACATTGAATTTGGGCCATTTCTGTAAGTTGTTTAACTCCTAAACCTTGCAAAGTGGAAAGAAAAAAAACCATGATGATATCATAAGCCGTATGTACAAATATATTTTACTTTCAGACCGGATTTGCTCCTGTTGGACGAACCGACAAACATGCTGGACATAAAAGCAATCATCTGGTTGGAGAACTATCTGCAGAACTGGCCCACCACGCTGCTGGTGGTCTCCCACGACAGGAACTTCCTCGACACAGTGCCTACGGATATATTGCATTTACACACACAAAGGATCGACACATACAGGTTTGTACCTGACTGATTATTTTAATTTAAACTGTTCTACAGCAATGCCTACACGAGCGCTCCTGTAATACAGAGTTTCTTTAGAAATGAGACGTTGACGTCTCCGCGAATACACATAAAAAACAAAAACATATGTATGGTCGAATAGTCCTTTTAAGAAGTCAGTGCAAAAAAAAAAACAAACATGGCGATTGGAGGCTGTGCGATGCCGTTTAATTACTTGTGTCACAATTGTTAGTTGAAATAATATTTACAATTTCAGAGGCAATTACGAGCAATTCCACAAGACGAAGACGGAAAAGCACAAGAACCAGCAGCGGGAGTACGAGGCGCAACAGCAGCACCGCGCGCACACGCAGGAGTTCATCGACCGCTTCAGATACAACGCCAACCGCGCAGCCTCCGTGCAGAGCAAGATCAAGATGTTGGACAAGCTGTGAGTAGCCTTGTACACTGTCGGACAAGCTGGACGAGCTGTGTGATATATGGGACGAGTTGTGAGCTATACAGTGCATTGTATGGGACGAGTTGTGAGCTATACTGTGTGATATGTGAGACGAGTTGTGAGCTATACTGTGCATTGTATGGGACGAGTTGTGAGCTATACTGTGTGATATGTGAGACGAGTTGTGAGCTATACTGTGCATTGTATGGGACGAGTTGTGAGCTATATATACTGTGTGATATGTGAGACGAGTTGTGAGCTATACTGTGCATTGTATGGGACGAGTTGTGAGCTATACTGTGTGATGTGTGGGACTAGCTGCAAGCTATACTGTCTGATATGCTGTTTTATACGTTGGACGGGTTGTGAGCTGTACTGTTTGATGTGTTGGACTCATTGTGAGCTGTGCTGTACGATATGTTGGACTCGTCGTGAGCTGTTCTATATGATATGTTTGAGTTGTGTTCATTTTAGCACATACACAGATGATCTCTCTATCTCAACAAATGTATAATAGCATTCTATTTCATAATTTGGCATTCTTTGTTTGGCAAATTGATATGGATAAATTGTACTTGGTTATTTGCATTGCATTGCTTGATATGTTAGAAGCGCTGTGAGTTATAAGCCGTCCAACATGTGTGACAAGCTGTGAGTTATAAGCCGTCCAACATGTGTGACAAGCTGTGAGTGGATTTATATACTGTTCAACATGTTGATGAACGGAAATTTGTGAGTCGCTTTATTATTGTTGAACATGTCGCTGGATCTTTTATGTCTATGTTATGTCCAAGATATTGGATTTGCTGTGATTAGTTGGCTTGTACTGTTTAAACTAACAGTATAGCAAGCTGGCTTAAGTTAACTGCCTCGTGGTCAAGTGGTAGACATGTTCAGCCACAGACAAGACTTGATGGGTTCGTACCCCGTGTCGGACCAAACAAAAAATGTTATTAGGATTTTTCAATTTCTAACATTCAGTCTAGAGGTTGGATGTTGGCGGTGTAACACCTCCGTGCCTCGGAGTGCGCTTTAAGTCGTCGGTCTTGATTGCCGTCCCATCGGAAAAAGGTGTGTACACGTGTCTGTCCACACACCTCTGGCTCTTCTCAACTGAGATGGCCACTGCAGCCGTAGTTCGGCTAGGACGATATTATTATTGTTATTATATACTATTTAAAATATTGTACAAGTTGTAGGGAGTTGGCTGTTGGCTGGTCAACTTGTCGGACAGCTGTCTTTTTACACATTTACACAGGTATCACCTCCCACTCTTAGTGTTTTCCTTATGATTAAATTCATCTGGTGTGAATGATGGTTCACTGATTTTTACTGAAGTCTATGCTCTTGTATTTCCAGACCGGAACTGAAGCCGGTAGAGAAGGAGACAGACGTGGTGCTCAGGTTCCCCGAGGTGGAGCCGCTGTCGCCTCCCATACTGCAGATCAACGAAGTGACCTTCTACTACAACAAGGAGAAAGTGATTTTCTCGAATGTCAACCTCGGGGCAACCCTGGAGTCTAGGATATGTATTGTGAGTTGTTTTCATTGTAAAAAAATATGTGAAATCTGCAAATGGTGTAAAGCGACGTCCGTGGTGATGAGGAGTTTGTGCAGGTCTGGGCAGCCGGTTTGGCTTCCTTTAGTAGTCATTCAGTTGGGCGTATCTCTATGGGCATCAGTAGTCATCATATAGCAAAGTCATTTTTTTAAATGTCATCTACAATACTAAGCCACGCTGCTGATTGGGTTACTTGAAATGTAGTGTCGTAATAATAAATAATGAAATCATTTCCTTTCAGAGCGCTGCTCATAAAAGTTAGTACCACAAAACAGCTTAAAAATCTAATGTTAGTTGGTTGTGACTTATCCAGACTCACTGAACTCTCAAAGCCTGGAGCTCCAAGAAACTGCCAGGGACGAGTCGAGTCGATCCACTGGCATTTTCTGTTACTGTTTGGGCTCCTCCCCCCCACTCCACAGTAGAAAAGCGACCTTTACTCTGCTATTTTATTTTTTGAGCAACAATCTGGAGTTCTAACACATTCCGATGTATTTCAGGTGGGCGACAACGGTGCAGGTAAAACCACGCTGCTGAAGATAATCATGGGCATCCTGTCGCCCACCTCCGGCGATCGCAACGTGCACCGCGGCCTCAAGTTCGGCTACTTCTCACAGCACCACGTGGACCAGCTCAGCATGAACGTCAACTCGGTGGAGCTGCTGCAGTCCAGCTACCCAGGTCTGTAGTGTACTCTTAAATGATTTCTGGCCATATCTACTTAAACTGGCTGACACAGGCAGGCTATCGCACACAAGTATGTACAGAGACAAGAGTGCAGTGTCTATTCCTTCATTCTACTATTCCGATGGGTCGGCAGTACAGCATGGCGAGAGGAACCGGGCGCAGGAGCCACGGCTTGACGTGCTCTCCAAGGCACGGGGTGTAACGTCGCCTATTTTTCGTCTCCAGATTTTTATTGGAAGTTGAAAAAACTCCAAAAAACATTTTTTATTCCCGGGACGTGATCCCGTCGTGAGCTCGATCTCTGTGCTTGAATGTGTTCACCACTAGACCATGAAATTGGCTGAGCGTCTGTCACGTTCATAACATTAGTAGGATCAACAGATTACTTTGACCTCCCCCAGGGAAGACAATCGAGGAGTACCGCCGCCAGCTCGGCAGTTTCGGTGTGAGCGGGGACCTGGCGCTGCAGACCATCGGCAGCCTCTCCGGGGGGCAGAAGTCGCGGGTCGCCTTCGCGCGCATGTGCATGGGCAACCCCAACTTCCTGGTGCTCGACGAGCCCACCAACCACTTGGATATAGAGACCATTGAGGCATTGGGAAAGGCCATCAACAAATATACCGTGAGTTTTAATTCCTTTTTAGGGTCTCGTACATCAAAAGGAAAAGCGAAACCACACCTACTTTAAATCAAAGAGTATTGTATTAATTTCTTTTTGTAAATCACACCAAATTGATGTCCCTGGGTATTCATTTTGTAACGGTCATCGACGGCCAACTCGAAACGACCAGGTACTAAGCATTTAACGCGTAAAGTCCGGCCTAAATCGCGTCCGGCGAAGTCGAAAGAAAAAATTAATGTCTCTTTTTAATATATGAATATTTATCCGCTCAATGCGCATGCGAGACTAGATAGACAAAGAGAATATAGTATTTCTCATCTTCCCTCTCTATTTATCATCACGGACTCTCGCAATCATAAACCTGCCTACTCTATAGAGAATATACACCTATGTTATCTCTATGATTTAATGCGAAAAATTAACATCAGGTCCCGCCACAGTGTAGCAGGCGTTTGGTTGGCTCTGCTTCACAACTACTATCATATGAACTGAATGCTGGTTCTTTTTGTTTCATAAGAATCATATGTCCATATACCTAAATGAACTTGCAGGGTGGCGTCATTCTGGTGTCCCACGACGAGAGGTTAATACGAATGGTGTGCAGAGAGCTGTGGGTCTGTGGCGGGGGCTCCGTCACGAGTATAGAGGGCGGCTTCGATGAATACAGGAAGATAGTGGAGCGGGAGCTGCTGGAGGCGCAAAATAAATAATACACGACGGCGCCGCAGCGGGGCCGGCTGATTACGTCACACGTTGGGGGCAGAGGTGGGATGCGGAGGAAGCAACTGCGTGACGTCACATGTCAACCTACTTAGAACTTCGCGCTTACTTGGCGCCGATGACGTCACGTCACAGTGATAGTGTACCTTAATGAGATCCAAAACTACAACCCGAACACAGTACCTCTGCGTAGAATGTCTTATACTGCGTACGTACTGCGCGAAGACATGAACGTATGGCGTATAGAACTCCACATTGTTGCACTGAAATTGTTATAGGAGTTGCAGCTGAGAACCTCTTAAATGTTAATGGTTTATCGATTACGAGTTTTTATTGGAGTTTGCTTCTTAAGAAGCGACCCACGTCGCGCGGCTTGAAGTAAAAGTGCAGTGTTGTATGTGTAACGCAGTTATGCTGTGTGTAGTTTGTTCACCCAGCAAGTAAACAAGGCGTGTTTTCACTTAAAAAAAAAAGTTTTCACTTAAAAAATATTGGGAGCAAAGTCGTGTGAAACAGTAGAGTGTGACGCCTCATCGAGCTCACGTCTCTTGTGCACCTGTCACTATCAGAATTATATTCGTTCTTAAGGAGTAAACTCCCGTCGCGTGTCGAAGCTGACAGGTTTTTTCGTAAAAGTTTATTTGATGTTGATTTAGTTGTAGATATATTTGTGATTGCAACAATTTACAAAGTAAATGCTGGCACTGGGACTTTCTCGTAGATCAATCTCGTAGTACTACAATATTCTATCTTGCATCTGGCTACTAGAGATAGAATTTTTATGCAACATCCATACGAAAAATATTTCATTATGTTTTGCCGTCAAAATTCTATCTCCAGCCAAATCAAACAAATAGCGTATTGAAAACGGTCACTACTGGTTTAATTCAGCCGCAGATGACGACGTATGTATTGGGTTCGATCCCCGGATTGGTGCGTTTTTTATTGTGGTTTGCAACTTTTGACGCCTATCATCGTAGTAAGAGAACGGTTAGAAAAATGAACTTGTGTCTGCGAACACACTCATGCACTATTATATAAATATCGATTTCAGCTCATCTCCATAGATATATGAACTGTTATTATTTAATGATCTCTGAATGTAAATTTGAAATATGTGACGTCACACTTTTGGCGTATAGTTTGACAAAGTCGGGAAGTTCGTGTTACATACTTAATGGGCGGCCCCATTATATAATTTGTATAAAGTAACCATAAATTATAAAATGTAACATAATCAATTCTCTATTCCTTTTGGTTATGCCACATATATAAAAATGAAAAACTAATTTTTATATTCAATGCAAATTTTTATTTCATACCTTCAACCTTACTCCGTTAAATAAATCCAGCACACTATTTCATGAAGAATTGAAATTACATACTCGCAGACATGGCAAATTAATATAACTTAGAATATTTACAAATT
>JAFELO010000049.1:1049728-1082603 GCA_017140195.1 Eumaeus atala | reverse complement strand
TAGTGACTCAAATAGAATGAAGTTAAAAGAACAATAATATCAATAAACTCATTCAGTTGAAAATTATTGAATCAAATTCAAACGCAAGAAAAATAAGCTATTTTTTTGCTTTCGTCTTTCTCATAAATGCACTCTTCGCGATTTAATTTACGTTACTCTCTAATGTTAGGTTTTAAGGCCCCGGAATACATCGGGGCCATTGAATTCTCTTGTAAAACATGAGAGAAATAAATACATAAGCTATATATGGATGTATATGGCAACCAAATATGGATTGTGATAAAAATTAAAAAGTAACGTTAGCAGATCACAAAACTCCTTAACTAAAAATTGTCCAGTTGGCAAAGACAAATGGCGGTTCAATCACTGAACTCTCGCGGACGCAAGAGGGGTCGAATAATAAAATTATTGATGTTTCTTACGCCTGGTCTTGGTTTTGTCGGCGTTTCTCAATACTTCGGCGTAAGAAAGCTCTAATTTCCTCAATTTGTGTATCTCCTGGGATGCCGTGCTCTGTTTGATGTCCCACGAGTCGGTTTCGGCGTTCCAGCCTTGGTAGATCTTGCCGGTTCGGCCGCTGGTGCTCGGAGTGGGAGAGTTCATGTTTCTGTTGTAGAACGTCATGGACGATCCGTTCCACTCCGGCTCCGCTGTCCTCACCAGCGGGCTCACTTCTATCGGTCTGTAGTCGCGTCTCTTCTTGCTCGATGATTTTTGGTAAGTGATTTTAGGCGGCGACGGGAACACGGGAGAATCGGCTCCTTGGCGATCCTGGCTGTGTTTTCGGTTACGGTGTCTTGACTTCTTTCTAGTAGCCGCTATGTATTCTAATGGCTGACGCACCAGCGGCGTTAGGACTCTTTCCTTCTCTTCTTCTTTGTCTTTCTCTTTCTCCTCTTCCGTTATTTTCTCGTTGGTGCTCTCTACCACTGGTTTGCTTTCTTGAACGGGCTCTTTAAGTGCCACCTTCTTAACTTTTTCTTGAGGTTTGACAGTTTCAACTTTGGGGGGCTCTTTCTCTTTAGGCGGGCATGTTTCCGGTACGGTGATATCGGATACTGCAATCGATTGTTCAGACATTACGGAAGACAGAACACTCTGGGTGTCGTCCGTGAAGTTGCCAGGAGGTTCTTCCGTGGCCGGCGTGACCGGAGGTACTTTACCAGCAGTCGTGTCGTCAAGCAGCGGAAGCTGTTCTCCGTCATCCTTGTTTTCGGCCGCTTTCTTCAAAATGGTAAATATTTCTTTAAAGAGTTCTCTGTATTCTGGTCTATTGCGGAACCGACTGTCCATTGGACTCACGTCATCATAAATGCTGAAGCGATAGTCTTCACCGTCCGCGATAGTACACAGGAAGGAGCCGGGCCGCTCCCGTTCTGTTTGTGTGGCTTTGTTGCTTGTTTCGTCGGAAAAGCCCGAGCTTGATGTTTCGGCTTCGGAAAAGTCGGGGGTTTGTATGATTTTCTTTCGCGATGTGGGCTCAGTCTTTTTCTGTTGGTTCTCTTTCTGACCTTCCTCTCCATGCCCACTCTCCTCGTCGGTATCTTTTACACTGAAGTGGCTGTAGTCCCCGGACGTCTGCAGCTCGTCTTGCAGAGATAGAGGGCCGGATTGGGTTGGTGCGCTGGGCAGGGATATTGTTTTATTTTTCCGTATAATCTTCACCTGTGACAACTGTACTTCGAGAAGAGCTTCATATTTCTGGACTAATTCTCTGTACGGATTATCATGGCCATCCTCCTTGTTTGCCCATATTCCCTGAAGTAGTTTTTCCTTGGCATTCTGTGGACACGCAAAACAGTGAAGTATTGAATAAATCCGTTTAACTATATAATTTCTTTTGATCGAATGATTACATGGTTGAACTGGTTTATAGTTTTAACTATTGTAAATTTATGAATGCTGTGATAAATTATTGCGTTTTATGTTTTTGAATATGGATTGATATTACTCAGGGATGGTGGTATCAGAATTTATTAGATTTTATTACTCTGCATGAATTTGTATCTTAGTGACAATGCATATGATAAGCCTGTTACAATACAAACATCATTAGTCAAATCTACACCCATTACTAGACCAATAATGATAATAGAATACATAAGTATCGAAAGCACATTATCATAAGAAATGCACATAGTAGATTAGTAAGTTAAACACGACGGACGATAGATCGTTAGCGTATAATTTGAACATAACATATATTCTACGTCGCATATACCTATCCGTCACCAAATGATTTAGCGTGCACCCTCTTACACTAATAGTCTGTAATGGACATACCTTTGACTACATGCGATATATCCAAAGAAAACTACTGCAAATGCGCTTCATTATGCATATGCAAAGCGTAATCAACAACATCAGAGGCAGTTGGAAAAGTTTTGTCGCCTAGAACGATCAAAACACCTTATCAAATGTAGGGACTATTGTAATACTTCCATGATACAACCTAAGTCTTCGGAAACTGTATTCGCTGGTTCGGCGCGTCGAATCCACCAAGTTTTAGTAATTATTAGTGAATATACTCGTATGCTCAAAGTAGAAGTGTGGGTTAATATTGTTAAAGAAAGCGACAGAAATCTAATCTACAGTAAGCTAAGGCTTTTAGGAGATATTTAAAGCTATAAAATGGAAAACAAAGCATTCTCATGTGTATACTCACATCGAATTTGACAAGTTTGCTCGTCACTTGGTCCTCTCGGGGACTTTGGCGGCCAGAGGGAGAGAGGATTAGCGAGCTTATTGCGCTTCTGTCGTCGTCCTCGCCGTCGAGCATCGAGGACATGTCGTCCCTCTCTATTCCTCTCAGACATCTGATGCACAGCTGTCCTTGTCTGAAAAACGACGAGAAATACTTTACCGTGAGGTCGCACAAACAATTGTTGTAGTAGATGACTTATGTCTACGATTCAATCAATAGGTCGTTTAACATTGTATTACATTGTGTGTAGAGTTATCTGTAACCTCCACGCCCTCGGTATATTGATTTCCTTTTGGATCCGTTTATTATTTATTAAGAAATTGCCAGATCTTGATGCAGCAGTGACGAATGTTAGTGTATAATTGCAATTTGTGGGTCAAGAATCAAGATGGATTATTCAGGTATTTGAGCTAGCAAATGTGGATCTTGCTATATCGTGAAAGAAATAGAGAAAACGTCATTGTACCTGACTTCCTCAAGGATTGAGAATTCTTCGTGCATTGACTTGGGCTCATCGTCCCTGTGATGCCAGTTCCTCAGTTGCTCCTGCAGCCTGTTGTTTTCCTGTATCACTGATGCCAACTGTTCTTCCAGTTCCGTTACCCTTCTTTGTTCCTGCGCGAATGCCACCTTATTCTCCCGCAATTCATCGCTTAGCCTAAGTAGGTCTTCATCTTCTTTCGTTAGCTCCGGGAGGGGGGCCGGTAGTTTTGATGGCGTAGTGCTGTTGGTCTTAGCACATATCTTCTCTACTACATGTTTCACTTCTTTTTCTTTCGTTTTCTCATTTTCCGGCTTTCGTTCTGCTCTTCGCCTCACAATTTCAACTTGGGCGTTCAAATCGTCGACAGTTTTCTGCAACTCTTCACATTTTCCTTCAAGTGTTTCGATTGTACTGCATAACCTGAAACATTTGGAAGTAGACTATGAAGAAGCAGTTCAAGCATGATTTGTAATTATAATAACTTTAGTGTTGCGCAACTTGCAATTTTTAAACGAACAGAAGTATGTACAGGAACAGAATTTCCATGATTTGATATGGTTGTAATTATGTCTTGCATCCAAATTGTTCTTCAAGTTTAATTTAGTCGTAATCTCGGACATGATTCTTAAATGTTTCGCTCCATTGGTCCAAAAGAAACAGTTACAAGAAAATATCTAGGGTAAATGCTAATTCTGATGTTTAGGTAATCGTTACTTAATGAACAGCTCTTTTTTTAGACTGTCGTTATTTATAAAATGCACAACATCATATTACGGAAAATTCGTTTTAATTTATCTGAATTTACTAATTTGACATGTTTTATTCCATCGTCCACCGAGTAGCTCTTGAATGCATGTATTAAGTTCAGTTAGGTTAGGTTAGGGCCGCGGGCCCTCAACGGTGAAACTACGCTACTGGTTGGACTATAGGTGATTCACAACTGCGTGACTATTCCGTCTGAAACTCAGGCAAACTCATCGAAAGAAGCTAAACCAATGGAACGATAAGATAACCTAGTGACTGGAAGCTGGATGCTGCCCGAGTAACGTAGAAATTTGCCTTTTTGCTCAACTATGAGGCCACCGCTGAATTATAATAAAAATCCAGATTTCAGATCAAGCAAAATCTGGCTGTTAGATCACATTAGATATTTTATTGAACTTATACTTGATACACTAGTTGGCATCATGTACGTAATATAAAACAAAGTTCCAGAAAAAGCTGTATGTATGTATACTATCGTTTTTCTCCAAATCATGTTTCGTAATAGAACGATACTCGAGGAATGTTTTAGTATACAATTTCCTAAGGTCAATCATGCCCCTGTTTATCAGGGGAAAACCGGGGCGTATCCCTAATCTAGATGAAGTCACGATTTCTCAGATATCAAGAGTGAACTATAACTTACGACTTAATGTGTTTCTTATCAGCAGCATGGTCGACGGCCAGCCGGTGGTTCGCACGCTCCAAGTCTTGTATGCTCACTTCTAGTTGCTCGTAAATTCTAAGCCGGGAGTCATTTACTTCTCGCAGCGCGACTGTCTGTTTAGTTAAATACTGAAAATTAAGAATATAACTATTAATAAGTTTGAAGTAATACTTAGCAGAACTACCTACTTGACAGATCTAATTGTATATAGGGAAGCGCACGAGGAATCCGAGCCCTCTTACGACTACCGACGCCGAAGTACCCACCACTCGCTCACAAAATAACCCCGCATACTGACAGCTATGCTGTTGCGTTTCGTTCGTTGCGTGAGTTTCCGGTGGCACATTGGAGGGGAAGTGGAAAGGAGGGCAATGGCAAAGGATATAACTACACGATTGCTTTATATAGACAAAGTCGCGTCGATACCAATAGTCGTATTTAAATATTTTTTTGCTTCTGTATGCTGACGGAAGTGTCCAGTGCAGCTTCATCGGTTGCTATAAGACCCATCGCGTCGGGCGACGGCCTAGGCGAGATTGTTGTGGATAGGGGGACGGAAAGGGGGTGTCCGTCCTATCGACCCCCTTTCCCGCAGTTGGGAAGGACGCATCCCGATATTTAAGATTACCCAAAATGACTATTATTATCTTAATATTCGGAGGTCTCTATTAAAAAAAAAACTAAAAAAATACCAGCTTCAATATGGATGCCAGATCCCTTACCTCTATCTCCTGTGATTGGTCTTCGATAACATTCTGATGCTGTCGGAGCGCAGTCTCCAGTTCCTTGTTTCTCTCCAAAAGAGTTTTACCGAGTTCTGCTGCTAACTGTAGATCTGTAACAAACAAAAAAAGTTTGAAAAAAGAAAAGAAACTGGTAAATCATAACAAAAGTTCAACTCGGTAACAACTTGTTAAACTCGTTAAAACTCGGTAAGACAAGTTGGATTTAAATTAGTTATGTATTATGTATATCTGCCACACCTTTGTGATGCAAATTATGAGACATTTTTTCACACACACATAATTGTTTCCGTCTTTAACGAGGATCAAGACGATTAGGGCCGTTTGGATAATCCACATTCAATGCCCTTTCGTATATTGTTTGTTATTCGTTCACGGGAAAACCTACTTAGGCCATTGTGATACATCGTGATAAAGTTTATTATTAAATATAAAATTTAAACACAGATGTACCTTACAATTAAACCGTCCACCGTGACCATGGTTGCTGTAAAACTTCTGAAACGTCGGGCTATATAAATAATTTAATAAACCGCTATAAAATCTGTAAAAGTAGTTCTGTTGTAATGACTAACATTCGCGTAGACTTAAGACATCAATCAGATGTACATACAATCTGGAATAACATAACAATTATTTCTTATCCCGAAAAATTTATGGCCTCAAGATTTTACAACTAAACATTTTCATTGAAAACTGGCAAGAAGGTAGTTAATGAGAATTTGCGAGTACGCCGGGAATTCTGACGTAGGATACACTGATCGACAGGCCATGCACGGTGTCAATGTGCTAATTCGAAACGATGCTCTCCACTGACAGAACACGTAGGCACAATGCAATTGATACTTTGGGTCTTTGGTGCGCATTTCCTGGATTGCGACATAAGGCACTGTTTTACGTGGTGGCTAACCTATCGTGAAACGATATACTCGGATCGGTCTACAGCGCGTAACGTGAGTATTGTTGGCTTGTATCTGCATCAAAAAAGGGAGGCAAACTGAAGCGGCAGAACAACTATTAGATCAATTGATTTATAAAAATAGCAAGACACATAGTCAGCGTCACATGCATCTAAAATTGTGCACTGTTAATTTTTTTTTTATATTAATTATAATTTTATTCATCTAAAAATGAATGATATATATGAAGATTATTTTAATTTTAATCTGATGTTTTTTTTAAATTGATCTACGCTCGTCATCAGAGCTCTGAAGCGGAAGGGCAGCGGCCGCCCTCTCCAGAGAGACAACATTTGATCTTAATAATAACGCGTGGATAAACTTCTGTTATGACATTTCAGTTTCCGTGCATTTAAAAAAACACATATCTTTAATACTCACGAGTTTCTTAAGATGTCATTTTACGTATGTACGTAAAGGTACAATGGTTACTTGGAATTTATATTTAGCATCATAATGAATGCAATTATAAAGTAAATTGCAGTGGACGTTACATAACCTCTCTACAGTATTATATATAGTCTAGACATTGCGTGATGTCGAACCATGAGTGCCTGGGTTCAGTTCCCAGAACGGATCAAATGTTGTAGAGATCAAAACCAAATGATTTTTTTTAAAGATCCGACCCTGAAAAAGTAACAAAAGTACCTGGGAATAAAAAATCTTGCTCAACAGGACCAACAGTCTGTACTTTTATACCGGGCAGGAGAAACAGTACCAATCTACACATCTCGTAGTACCCGTGTACGCTCAGGTACAGACAACTTAATTACTCATAACTAATAAAGTCTAGTAGCTCCCAAGCCCTTGGTGATTCCAGACTCCCCACCTCTGGCTCCGTTCACTGGAATCACCTGGTCATCAGGCAGGCGCATTTCTAACGGTTCCACGTAGGCAGACGACGTGTGCTGTCAACATTTAGCCGCAGTATAATTAGTGTACAACACGACAACAGAACCCATCACCATTCTCACTTTCATTCGGTACTTTCTCCGTGTAATTTAATTTTCTATTCCATTATGTAATTTTATTGCTACTAATTATAAAGAATTTCCTTCACAAATCAATTTTATGATTGCATAACTTCAGAACGATTTGACAACTAATATTTTTTTTTGTTTGCATAGTGTCGGGACAGATTTTCGCGGTGTATGCGATGCACAGCAGTACACCAGCAGGGAGAGTGTAGTTACCGAAACGAAATTTCCACAAAAAAACTCCAGTTTGTGAGTGAATGTGTGTGGCTGACTGCATCAAATCATTACATTATAATGAAATTATAGGCATGCATACACATGAACATTTATTACCTACATACACGATGCACTGTGTACACAAAGCACTCTTTTAATGACATAGAAGTGAAGAAGAAAAGTATTTCTTTCAATATGATGGAGCCTGAAGCACCGCAAGCGCTTTATACGTGTCACAATGCTTTATAACTGCACGCATGTCGCATTCGCATCGAGACACCGAAGTTCTCATTTACTTAATTATGTAAATATAATCGAGCGCCTCATGCAATCATAAGGGCGGATGTTTGAGACGTTATATAAGATAACAATGTGGTCAGACAACAGCTATATGATGTGTTTACGTGTTATTGTGCATACGAATGGTGCTAATGAGCCAAGTACATTGACGTTACCCGATTGCGCCAGAGAGATAAGGCTATACTTTATTGATACCCTTCGTATTCAGTGGGTTGACAGTAGAATGATGGAACTCCTTAACTTCTGCTTATTTATAACTAGCGACCCGCCCCCGTTTCGCTTATGGATAAATTATACAATAAAACAATTATGTGGAATCGCTCTATTCGTGGGTGACAACCGCATGAAAATGCATTCAGTAGATTTTGAGAAAATCGATCGCAAACAGACAGACACCTTTTGGGGCCTTTGTTTTATAATAGTGACACTAGGTGTATTTCTGTCTAAATAAAAAAGGATTGAAAGGGATTCGTGAAGTGGTGATGTAAAAGGTCAAGAGAGTAATGAGGTGAGTGGTACTCGGAAAGCAAAGGCTCGATTCAGCTGTAACATGCTTCAACTTTCAGGGCTTGACTGTTAAAAAGTATCGTTTATCATTTTACATTGAAACAATAGACATTTTCCTCTTGTTACTTGAAGTCTCCGCAGACAAACTCCGGTAGCTGATGTTTTGTGTGTCTCTAATGACACAACGCAACAGGTCATAAGATTAGAAGGCAAGTTACATGTGGAAAGGGCTTTCCGCTCCAAATGCTGAGATGGCTGCGGAATGCGCGACGTCGTGGCGCACACGACTCACAGGTGAAGGTGTATTTTTATAGAATAGTAGTAAATTCTTTTTACGTCTACCGACGCCCATGAACATCCACATAATTACTACGCCGATGCGTTGACCTCCTTCCTCTCCCCCAATGAGCCACCGGCCACTCACAAGCCGCACGAAACGCGACACTGAAGATGCCGGTCGTGCCGGCCCAATTTTCTTCCCTTTTAGAACGAGGGAATAAAAAGTCCACTTGTGTCAGCGCACACACCTGTTGCTATGGTGTCCTGCGCAGTTGGCTGTACAGACATGGCCGTAGGAGCCGAAATTCGGCTAGGACGACATTTTAGATATTGAAATTAATGACGACAGAGATTTTTCCAACAATGAAAATATATTGAATATTTTTTTATTGTTCAAGTATTATTAGCTACGCTATCGATTTAAGTTATCACTCGTGCAGTAAGAAATTATTCTCCCTGATAACACTTTACGAACTGTGACCTAATGTTGCGATATGGTTTTGTTATGATCAGTTATCCCCCAGGCGGCAGAATGCGTTCTCCTATAACACGTACCAGACCAGTTTGACGAAACAAGAGTTTGCTGACTAACTCGGCAGTAGTGAAATGAAAATAAATAGAAATAGAACTATAAAAATGTCTTTTTGAACGTCAGTAAATAAAATCTATCCTATCCTAAGAAACAAACTCGGCGTGTCTGTCACCAATTATATAAATTAACTCAATGATAACAAATATAATTCAATATTAAAGAATTACATTTAAATCTGATAGAAGGACGATGATGACAAGGCGACATATGTTAAAATCAAGGAATATTATCTGTCTGTCTATGCCACCATCACGGTCAAATGGTTTCACCCGCATAAACTAATATCAACGGTGTAAAACTTTTACATTAAAATTTTTCACTCCCCTTCGGGGTGGAATTTCCAATCGCCCTCTCTTAGTCCCCCTACACTCTCCAAGGAACAAGCCAAATTTCAGCTCCTGGCGCTCAGTAGTTACGGCTGTGCTTTGTCTGTCAGTAAATCAGTCACCCAGGAACGACAGACCATCCGTGTTATATTTAAACACGGATTTGAAGTCTCAATGTAAGTAGTTCATATTAATCGGTGATTAGGGACTTTGATATACATTGAGCCAGCCATACCGCATCTTGGTTCCCCACCATGGCTCAAGCCTAGTCGTGGCGGTGTGGCTCAATAGCCTGGGGTGATCCGAGACACCTTGGGCGAAGACAGTTGAACCGAGAAGTTGGATGCTCTTTGTACCCCTCTTATAAGAAAAGAGGAGTAAAGAGCAGGAGGAGGAGATGCTCTTTGTACCCCACTTATAAGAAGAGGGGACTAAAGAGCAAAAGGAGGCGCCGCATTTGCGCGCGGGGCAAGGGGCGAGGATGGGAACCAGTAAATGACTTTCCCCGCGTCAAAAAAAAGTATACTGCATGCTTTTGTATTTGCTGGGGCGAACCCAGGCAGTCAATTTAACCGAGATGGCTTCTCTATATACCTCTCTTATATGAAGAGGCGACAAAAGAGCAACAGGAGGAGGCTTTTGCGCACGGGGCGAGTGGCGGAAATCGTAACATCACATTGTTACACTATCTCAAATTTCTTGGGATTGTCCTGTGGTGAGGGCAACCCAGCTGTTTAGGAAGCGTCGGTCCCTTGGAGGACAAACCAGCCGTCGAAGTGCTTTGTTGTTACGGGCACCTCAATAAAGGCGGCACTGAGATCATTCGCGGTGTTTTCTTTAAGTATTTGCCCCACACACTACTGGACCCCACCTAGGGCCGATCAGGGCGCGTTGCTTTTTGTGGGTATTCGGCAATAAAATGCGCCATGAGCCGCAAACACCACTGGACCAGGACTCGGGGTCGGCGCGTAAAGGCGTTTCCTCGCGCCGAATGTAAAGTGTATACTGCACGCAAACCGTGGTATTCAAATTGATCCTAGTATTTATTATGTGGGATGTTTTAATCTATTGTGTACACAAATAAATTACAATATGTACTTAATTAACCTTGAGAATGTCGAGACGGTTAAATTTTAAATACTATACAATAACGAGAATTAAATACAATAACATATTAAAATTGATTCAATTACTAATTAAATAGTAGTTACAACACGAAGATTGGCGAATAGGTTATGTCCATTGTGAAGTTTTTATTGTCCAATTAAATCAGGGAAGGACTTACAGAACTTCGCAACTACAAAGACTTACATGACATCGCCGTGAAGTGACAGATCTGCCGCTGCGTTTTGTGCGGTTTGTGAATAACCGGTGTCTCATTGGCGGGGAGGAAGGATGGAGGACAAGGTATCTGCCCGGAAAATAATGCTGATGTCTATGAGCGTCGCTAGTCGGCAAAAGGCTGCGATTTCTCGTTTGCACTCCTACAATATCAAAACAGAAAAATTATGGTGTAGTTGTCCTCCAATTTGAAGAGCGCGATTGTTTCTGCAACCGACCCTGGGTGTGTTTAAATCGGGTTTTGCCCACTATATGCAATACGATTATGTCAGGTCAACTTTATCTGCCGCGCATGAGCCGCCCCCTCCTCGACAGAGAGCGGGGTGACGAGGGGACCACGGCCAAGATAATAATAGCTACTTTAGCCAACCTTCAATAACTATCGGGATGCATCCTTCCCATCTGCGGGAAAGGAGGGAGGTCTCTCTCCTTACGACCACAATCTCACCGAGGCCGTCGCATGTGTCTTTTAATCAACGATAAAGCTGCGCTGGACATCACCATCATTTATTGCAACAAATTGTTCTAATAATGTCACTATAATACTGTCGTAGACACTAAATCGTGAATAGCAAAATGTCTACATTTTTATTAATCCAATTTACCTTTAGAGACAACCCTCTTTCAATGCTGAATTTTGTCTTTCTACTCGTGAAAATTCCACGACTTTGTCTAGTATGTAATGAAATTAGGAATGATTAGAAGGTATCATTAGCGGCTCATTATCCGTTATTAATAACTTCATCATCATTAAGATTAATGATGAAACAATTGCCTTTAATCATTGAAAGATAATGTATGAAGTAATCACTTTATCACGGCTGGATAACCAACCAATGCTATCTGATAACGTTAGGAAAATATCCAAGCGGGTACATATAGTTTGTGCGTCGAAACGTGGTATAGGATACCAATTGGCTGATGTACGTTCGATATCCTTGCTCTTTGTACCCCTTATTATAAGAAGAGGGGACAAAAGAGAAAATGTGGCGGCGCTATTACGCACGGGGCAAGGGATGAGGATGTGTACCTCACCCCATTGCACTGTCCCAAAGTAGGTGGAGTTGTTCTGTAGTGCGCGACAACGCCATCTGAAGAGGTGGATTCGGTCCCTTTGTGGGCTGACTAGCCGTCGAGGTGCCCTGATGATTTGATGGCACCCGCAGTGGTTTTTATAGGTATTCAGCACTATAATGTGCCGCCAGCCCCACACACCACTGGACCCCACCCAGGGCCAGTGAAGGCGCGTAGATGCGTTTCCCCGCTTAAAAAAAAAAGAAAAAGTTGGATATCCTCAAAAGAGGGCGTGGCATATGGATGGATCTTTCAAGACGATAGCAGATGTTTTATAGCAATAAGATGGTATCTAACATGTGACAACCGAAATTCGTATAGCCGCACAAAAAACGAGAACATAACCGTCACTTGACATCACACTAGGGGACGATGTCGCGCGACAGTTTGCGGACATGTCGCAGGGTGCCCCGTTCACAGATCACCATCACAGCATTACCAAGGATTCTGCGAGACTTGCCGACCTTAGGGAAATGTTTTTGCTAACTAATTTAGTTATTTAGTATCTTAAGACTTCAAAGTGATGTCACTGATGCCGAATACAGATTTTTTCCAATGTTAGACTTCGTTACCTTGAAAAATAACAAAATTTGTTTGAATATAAAAATGACTAAGGTCTGAAGATTATATACTTAATGTTACATAATTATACCTTTATCCGTTTGCAGCGTTACACCTTGCACGTACTTCGTTGGTACGGGCCGCGTAAGGATGGTTACCCGTCCCACCATGGTTCAAGCCTTGTCGTGGCGGTGGGGTTTTTGTAGCCTGGAGTGAACCCAGGCGAAGCTAATTGAACCGAGGCGGCTGCACTATATGACCTTCTTATAGGAAGAGGTGATTAAGGAGCAGGAGGAGGCACTCTTTGTACCCCTCTTATAAAAAAGAGGGTGCAAAAGCGCAACAGCATGAGGCGCTTTTGCGCACGGGCTAAGGGGTCAGAATGGGAACCTCGTCCCATTGCACTATCCTCATCCTCATGGTCCATCACCTCATTAATAAAGACACTGGTGGCACTCGCAGTGTTTTTTTTGTGGGTATTCGGCACTAAAATATGCCGCGAGCCCCAAACATCACTGGACCCCCACCGTGGGCCGGCGCGTAAAGGCGTTTCCCCGCGTCGACAAAAAAAAAGAAATTTGAGAGTCTAATATTCTTTTTATTTCAGGCATGGAAACAACTAGAATATATTAATTCGACATTCAAATGCGTTATGCAGCCAGCTAGCTCTATTTCAAATTAGAATTTCGAATTAGTCGCATGATTCCGACGCGTTCAGAAATTTCAAAATAATGCGATTAACATGCACAGAAATTACTAAAGAATATTAATCCGTACAAAATTAATAATAATTTATACATTACATGTGTCAAAATTTTCGAGTCTTAATTTACGACCGCAATGCATGTGACCATGGTTGGTGTAAACCTTCTGTAACGTGGGGTAAGATAAATAATTAAATAAACCGTGATAGAATCCGTAAAAGTAGTTTTATTATAGAATGTTACTCTTTTTGCACAATTAACGCTTAGAACTTTAGACTTAAAACTAACAATCGGACCTTTACAAACAAGATACCTATAAAATTATATAATCTGGCATTGTGGCATGGACTTTGTTATAGAAGCCATGACGCCAACGCATTTCTGAATTCTGTGATTCTCTCCTCTATAATGTTGAATGCGAAAGACACTGTATGAGGTCTTTGAGGAATGCAGTGCCATTCAGAAAATAATTCTACATGTGGTCGAGCATGTTAATTGGTAAGTAACCAATACGCTGTATACCAGAGTTATTATTTATTAGTTGTTCTGTTTCACTTAAAATTTACAGAACTATGTTATCGGTAGATTCCACAATAGTTTGTCGGTAAAATATAGCTTATTGGGTCATCTATGTACACAGTATGTGTAAATTCTGAGTAGAAAGAGTAAGTCAGATAATATGTTCTTGTCTACTACATAATTCATGTTTTGAAGTGTTGCAATAAATATATAGAGCGTTCCTTCATCAATAATAACAAATATATACGTGCCCGAGTGTTACAGTAATGCGACACAACTGCCGCACAAGACACGTGTAACTTCTGTGTCGTGTACAGTGTGTTAATAGGATTAACATAAGGGTCTGAATGAATTTTTCAAATTATTAAACGGAGTAATCGACCAATTAAATAAAAGCGTTTATCGGTACCAACTTTAAAAAAAGTTAATTTATAAATGTTCGCGTATTATTTTAACTAAATTATTTTCCAGACTATCTATCTATTAGCGGCAGACTAATATTCATGTTTGCGTTGCGAGGGACGAAAAACAGATTAAAAAAAAATTACAAATTGTGTCAACGTGAGGATTTTATTGAATTGTCTACCAAGGGAGCATTAAACTCCTGAACAGAAAGAGGTCGGGTGAAGACCGGGGGAAAGGGCTGAGAAAAAAAAGGAAATCTATAAATAAAATGTAACTCTTAAGGGCACTAAAAACAAAATGTTTCTTTTTAGATGTGCACATTACCTAAACTGTACTTTGAAGAATACCACAAGTGATAAAGTAAAAAGAAGTTATGATCGTCATCACGCCACCAGCCGGGTTGTCCATGAAGTGTCAATAAACAGCGGCGAAATTGCGGATCTCAAGACAAACGAAGGTGGAGGAAGGATGACATCAAAAAATATAGTATTCAATTTTATTTATATAGGATATAGGATATAATTATATAGGATATTCCAATAGACAGTAATACAATAGTCAAATGAGCAATTAATTGTATCGGAATAAGGTTTCTACGTGACCCACATGCGGCGTACAACTCGTCCGTCGTCTCGGTGGAAGGAGGGCATCCATCATATGCCAATGACGTGATCAATAGAGATCTAGTCAATACGCTACCATGAATATTCATTGTTACTGATCTTTGTCTATATTTACATGGTAGTAGGAAAAGGTATAATGGGGACTGTTACGAACTGTACGCAACGCGACAGTAGCTGTCATTTCACGGCGGCGTGTGAGCGGGAGATACCCCGGTCGTGGCAACCCGACCTGGTTGGAGCAATAGCACATTTTCTATGTAATTTTGTTAGCATCCTATTCAATTATATTATTTATTATTATCAGCCCTTTTCGGACCACAGCTGGACATAGGCCTCTCACAATGAATGCCAGGACGACCGATCTCCTGCAACTCGCATCCATCACGGACCTGCTACTGCACGGAGATAGTCTTCCTGCCTGGTAATGAAAACGATATTTTTTATCGCATGGGGGCAAACAAGAAATCGGGGCCTTTCCAATAACACCGACGCCCTTTAAAATTCACAGCATTGCTGTAATAATGATCTTCTCATTCACAGAGGGCAAACTGGACCGTGTTGGACTTGCCCTCTGTTCCAATCCAATGGAGCACTGGATAATCGTAAACCGCACGAAACGCGACTACGTAGCTGTCACTTCACAGCGGTGTCAATTAAGCGAAAGGTACCTCCCAGGTAGTGCCGCACCTCTGACTAAGCATCTGCGCAAAGAGAGGCATTCTCGGCAGATATAATACAACTTCGTGTCTTTCATATAATGCATTTTATTTCGTAGCCAGGTGTATAAAACCTTTGAACCTCTCTGTTCACGCTGAGGTCAATTTTGAGGTCAGCTCATGTTTTTCACAATTGACGTGTCTCTGGCAAACACAAAAAAGATCTCGTGTGTCTTACGAATATGGATTTGAGATTATACACGTATGGCAAGTTTGCGAATTTTTCCACAAGTAATTGATGTTTTTTTCTGTAGTTCTCGCTTGGTAACACTGTTTGGTGAACATGTTGGAAAACTATTTTTTATGAGTTGTTCGTGTATATAAATTCTAGATTATTGTATCCGCACAAACGCGTCAAACAAAAATGTATGACGCGGATAATTCTAGAAATTTCTGTTTTTGTGTATGTAATGTGAGGGGGCAACGAGCAGTGAGTCTTTTGATGATTACCGGTACCCATAATCGTCTTTATAATTGTTACGCAAATGTCTTACTGTCTAGCCTCCTCCCTGTAATGGGCCGCAGAAAACTCATGAAACGCAGGAAGTGCGATAGCACAAGTGTCCCTTTGCGGCGGTATCTTGTGAGCTAGAGGCAACCCTTTCGTGGAGGCCCAATTTGTACGTAATGTAGCATGGCACTACCTGGGTACACCCTATGTTCAACAATGTTTAGGAAGTGGTAGTGCCATGCTGCATAGGAGGAGGTAGTGCCTGCCATGCATGGTGCATAACATGATATCCTCCTATGCAACGGAATTGGGCCGGCTCGACCGGGGAGGTACCTCTCGCACAATTGATACCAGCGTATAGTGATAGCGGCGCTGTCGCGTTTCGTGCGGTTTGTGAGTAGCCCAGGTGGTCTATTCGTGGCGGGTGGGAGGAGGGCAACGCATCTGCGTAAATAATCATGCGGATGTCCATGAGCGTCGGTAGTCATGAAAAAGCTCCGATTTCTCGTTTGCCATAAAAAAATGATCGGATAAATAAAGATATTAAAATAAATAATACAAATAATAACAACTTCGATATTTTTTCTTGTAGCAAAGTTTCATAAGACGGAAGACACCAATGAATATATATGATATTGTTGTGCGTATTACAATTGAAAAAGAGTTTACATAATTTTGTTGGTTCTTTATTTGAAAAAAATAAACTGAAGGTCCCATCCGAGTGAGCAAATCACTTCATTACTCAGTTAAATGACATGAGCTAGATCGAGGTGGGTCTGTTCCCATGGATTGAGGCGACCGCTACCTGCGACAATTGCGAACAGCAAGCATGACATAAGAACAACACTCATGAATCCAGCTGACAGCTCCGATATCGCGTTTCGTGCGGTCTGCGTGAAACTTCCGTATTTTATCCTATGGGTAAACAAACAATCGGAGCTCATTTCTCTGCGTTGTTACTTATCATTATATATACGGACTGCCATAGCCCGTACCGGGTATGACGAGGGAATCGAGTGGTCACATATGCTTGCTGCCTTCGCATTTACTCTCTTCATACAAACACAGCTACAATTTCCATTTATTCCCTACTCCATCTTTTCACATCTATTTATGAATTTGTTTTTCTTACCTCGTCCACACCAATCCGTCAGTTTCTCTCTCTACTATTCGCTCTGTCTCATACTTTATATCTATGTCCACAGCCGAGATCTCTTCCACTTTCCATATTTTCGCAAAACAATGGAAAATTCTGAATAATATTCAAAAAACCTACCTGTATATATAGTAAATAGTCATAGGGAAATTAAAGAGTTTTTAATGATGAAATTCACATGGAGTTTGGGTTATATTGTACTAGCTATGCCTTGCGGCTTTTCCCACGTAAAACATATCCCTAGATTATATTGTACACCCCCCTAAAATTTTGTGCGGCATAAATATATTTTTTATGACATTTCAAATATAAATAACGGTGCCTGCTAAATGCGTAGAGGTTTTGTAGTTGATGACAGAAGCATGATGTCGACACGGTCCGCCATGTTTAAAGTCATCAACCCATCGGCGCCGGCGAGTGACGAAATTATAATTATTGCAATTGTAATTTGATGTTGCATGAAAGAACTATACAGCCTGAGCCGATTACAAAATGGTAACCAAAATATTTTCTGCCATCTGAGTATTTTATTATTAGTAAACATTACCATTATTATTATGTTATTGAGCAGAATCCAGTGACGGACAATTCAGAATATCAAAGCGTATTTTTTGTGCTCTTTGCTGTGTGTTCAGTGCACCTTCATTGGTGTATAAAAGACGCGTCGTGCGACGGTTTTGTTGGATTGTGGTCTATAGGAGCTTCTCTCCCGCAGATGGGAATGATGAATTCCGACCGACCGACCGAGGGTTCCCGTCGTCCACCCCCGAGGATGTAAACTCACGCACGGCTAAACTTGGCCTTGTATATTCGTGGGGCTGGGAGAGCTCGTTGAGCTATCATGACTGGGGGAACCGACCCTCCCTCCACCACGGGTGGGTCGTGCGTCTCGCACGCAGTCGTCGCGGTTAACCTCAATTCATGCCGGTAGGAAGCCCGACATGCTTCTTCAGTTGCTAGCCCGGTTCGGATGCAATGAAGATTCTTGCAAGAAGTGTCATTACTACAATGCAGCAGAATCAGACCGTCAAGATCGGAGCACCTGTCGCTCACAAAATAATAGTAAGAGCTACCCTTTACTCCACGCTACATTACAGCGGAATTGGGCTGGCACGACTGGGGAGTTAACTCTCGCTAACACGATACTGGCGTAAACTGGCATCTTCGGTGTAACATTTCATATTGTGTCATCATCATGGTCGATTGATGTTAAAAGGCTGCGATTGCTCGTTTCCCCCTAATACTATAAAAAGCTATATATGTATATAATTCGACAACTCAATACAACTAAGCTCTGCAAATCGCGTAGCTTTTTGTTCGCCTTATTCAGTAGTGTAAGTTGATATTCACTGTAAATCCTTTTGTTTGTACGTAATTGAGTCTGGTACACTTGGTAAAGTTGTGTATACATTGTAACTGTACTTTTCTATTGAGATTCAATCTTATAATTGCGTTTCGCACTGGAACCGCCTCCGGGGTCACTTTCACGTACGTACAAATAATGAATTGCAATTTTAAAACGCCAATTTCCAGCGCCTCGATAGTTTTGAATCGCTCAAACACAAGGGGTGTCAGTCCAAATGATCGAGGTAAAACCGTGGCCAACAATGGTGGTATAGATACAGATAACAAAACATAGATTCAGTACTTTGACTGTCATATTCATAGAGATAACACTTGGTTCCGTTCCGGACCCATGTCGAATCGACGAGTGCAGGATTTCACCAATGTGATCGAACAAGCGCACCACTAGGCCACGTGGCAGACAACACAGAGTAGCTAAGATACAGTAAATATGTTTAACTGCACATAATAAACTTCTTTACAGCGGGACATCTTTAAACATTAACCGAACTGACTTACTACAAGAACGTTGCGTCTAAATTGTCACGCCATCAAGTGCTGAAACGCGAACTTTATATGGCCCCTATTGTTAAATAGGGAAGGAAGACGAGAGTGTATTACTCGACTTAGACGGACGGACGCGTTTTGGCCTGGCTTTATGTAACGGAGGAGTTCATTCTTTATCGTAACAATTAAAATTCTTCATTTGGTACCGGATGAGAGGTTATAAAAATGTTAAGTAGTTGAAAATTAGCCTTGTATTTTACATTCGACTGACATTTTGCGCTAACGGTCCGGTTGTTTAAAGGGATTCGGACGTTTTTATATTCCGGCCCTGAACACATTCGTGATTCTATAGTAGGTATTCTGTAGTAGGTACACACAAAGTAACAATTAAGGTGGCGGTACGCGTCCTAGATCCATGTGTCTTACGCAGCGCATTAATTACACATTAATTGAAGTCGGGATTTTTAATGTGTAATATCATTATCGTAACCAGTTTCCGTGTACCGTGTACCGTGTAACCAGAGTTATAAACAACTCATTGTCTGCCAAACTATAACCAAATTACCCACGACGCTAACTAGTTCCGACGGCCCTGAAGCTAATGACTTATCGCACTTTTATTAATCTTAATAATGCGATCATATCTTTCAGGTACGATTCAGTTGACGTAGACTTCGTAACCTATAGGCTCAATAAAATGGACGATTTACATTATTTTCCATTTGCCTGGGGAACTCCAGTAGCTGCTGCACTGTATCCATAGTAGGTCATAGTAAGATATTATAATAAATGAAGCGAATAAAACATATTTTTACGGATTTTATGGCGATTTATTTAATTATTGCTCTAGCCCGACGTTTCGAATATAACATCCGCAATAGTTGTTTTATTGTAATGAGTAACATTCGTGTAAACTTAAGACACCAACACTGAAGCGAAGTCCGCCATTGAAAATAGGGTTATGAGATGAAACAATCTGAAGTCTTACTTCAACTTTCTGTTATAGAAATATCAGGTATTTTATTGGAATTTTAGAAGGACAGATATTGGCCAAAAACGGCCGCAATCCTGAGTAAAGTTTAAAAATCCCGGGAGCTCCATCATCTCAAGACAGATCCTGAGATATTGTTAAAAACAACAGATAGATTTGACAATTGAAATTAATGAAACGCTAAAATCATTTTCACTGGTAGACAGGATTGCAAATCTAACTACATTATCAACCTTAGATATCCGTAATCAAGGCAGTCAAGGGACTTGTTGGACTAGCGATAGCTAAGATTGATTATGTGGCAAGAGTTCTATTTAACATTAAATCCAAGCTCTTTTTTCGTCTTATATATATTACGGAAACACACGAGTGAGAACAAAACACCTACAGTTCATACCCATTAATGGCGGAAACTTAATATAACAAGGAAAAATCTACTCTTTGCTATGTTCGTTATACCACAATTTATTCATATGTATATGTCTTTAAAGTTCCGGTTATGTGTATCATGAGTAATCATCATTACACGTGTATATACAAAAGTTACCGGAGTTATTTGAGAATAGAGTTATTTTCTAGAAGTAAAGTTGGTCGACCATTCACCAGATAGGATGTCGATCTCCATACCATATCCAGCCTGGGATGGACGCGACGGCAGATATCGGCCGTCTTCTTTTCATTGAAAGAAGCCTTGACTGACATTAGAATACGGTGGAAGTTGCATCCCCACTATGGTTCAAGCCTTGTCGTGGCGGTGGGGCTTAGTAGCCTGGGGTGAACCCAGGCGAAGCCAATTGAACCGAGGGGGATCTTTGTACCCCTCTTATAAGAAGAGGGGGCTTCAAGATCAGGAGGAGGAATCGATCTCGGTGTCCCTCTTATAAGAAGAGGAGACCTAAGAGCAACAGGAGGTGGCGCTTCTGGGCACGGGGCAAGGGGCGAGGATGGGAAGCTCACCCAATTGCACTGTCTCAAAATCGGTGGGGTTGTCCTGTAGTGCTGGGCAACCCCATCTGTGGAGGTGGAGTTGGTCCCTTAGGGGACTGACTATCCGTCGAGGTGCCCCGATGATTGTTGTTCCGGGGCACCCCACCAAGGGCGGCACTGATGGCACTCCCGGTGGTTTTTGTGGGTATTCGCCACTATCATGTGCCGCGAGTCCCACACACCACTGGACCCCACCCAGGGCCGGTGAAGGCGCGTAAATGCGTTTCCCCGCGTCACCAAAAAAAACGGTGGAAGTTGCATGCACATTTTGATGACGTCATAAATTCGACAAAACGCTCCACTCTGTTATGTTATCATTAACCCGGTCCATAAAAAGTGACCAAAAACTGGTCAAGGTAGTTTCTACCACAAAATGTAACTTGATTGAATCTTTATGAAAACGGAACCTTCCCAAAAAGTCGGGGATACGCCGAAATTGTGAACGTTAAGTGAACCTAGTAGTTTAAAATGTTCATTTTATTTAAACTATGTTTGCTTAAGCCACAATGGAAGGAAGGTCAAAGACCGCAATAGTGAACTGTGATCGGCAAATTACAAAAACGTTCGACTGTACAGACTAAATTACAGGGCTTAATTAGTCACCAGACTAAACGTTCAAAAACTAAATTACTGGGCTTAATTAGTCACCAGACTAAATGTTCAAAAACTAAATTACTGGGCTTATTAGTCATCAGACTAAACGTTCAAAAACTAAATTACTGGGCTTAATTAGTCACCAGACTAAACGTTGAAAAACTAAATTACTGGGCTTAATTAGTCACCAGACTAAACGTTCAAAAACTCGAAAGCGTTTGAAATGGCGACGCGGTGTGGCGCAACTCAATTTTACGGGTCGATATATTTAAGCGTCAAATAATGCACAACGAATTGTCCGGATCCCCCTCCCTTGCGCAACCAACCTTCGGTTCCCTGCAGACACTCCAACTCCACCGTATAGTCCCATAAATCCAGTGAATTTAGCCCGTTGAGCTCCCAGGAGTTTATGGAGTCGCACTGCTCGTTTTCCTCCCCCATCCTCCCATCAAGCACTTTATTTTTTTTTCACAACACAGTTTATCAAGCTGCCATCGCTGCAGCGCACCGATCACAACGATGATCGAGAACGGACTGAGCGCAGGAGCAATTGGTGCGTTTGGAACTGATGGCCGAAACACTTCTCAATCTTATTTCTGTCGATATAAATGTATGTCAGGCCACGTTATGTTAATGACTAATTTCACAGATAAGAATGCACAATGTACATGTGAAATCAGTGGGTGTATTTTAATTTCGAATTTGACAAAGAAAGTCAGACGATCAAACGCAGATACTCTACGTTATGACTGTCCAAAAAAAAACCTGATATTTATTTCTTATGTAATAATCTGAAAAAATAATAATTTAGTTTTGGACAATACAATTTAATCATTCATTATTAATCATTCCTGTCATCGTTCAAAAGTTAACAGCAAAAAAGAGTGTGTAAGTTCTGTACTGGTGAAAGTAACCGTGGCGGCTCCGGTAAGTATCTTAGTAGCGTAAGACATTCAAATTACAGGCCTTCACACAAATAAATCAATTCTTATGACTGTAACGAAATGTAATGATTAACGAAGATGATTCATGCCGTAAGATCAAGTGAATATTAACGAAGATGATTCATGCCGTAAGATCAAGTGAATATTAACGAAGATGATTCATGCCGTAAGAGCAAGTGAATATTAACGAAGATGATTCATGCTGTAAGATCAAGTGAATATTAACGAAGATGATTCATGCTGTAAGTGAATATTAACGAAGATGATTCATGCTGTAAGATCAAGTGAATATTAACGAAGATGATTCATGCTGTAAGATCAAGTGAATATTAACGAAGATGATTCATGCCGTAAGATCAAGTGAATATTCTTCGGATGTGCCGTCGGTTAAACTGGTGAACGCCAGAGTATCCCGAGTGGAAAAATGCCGTCTGTGTGCTGCAGGCCAAAAATTTTTTTTTCTTATCGGCCTGGGACTCAGCCGGCATTAGTCATTCGTATTTTGATTTTCTTTTTTTTTTTTCGGAGAGACCTAATACTGGTTGGCGGCGCTAGTCCAGCCTCAACAGTTCGACTGACTACGAAGACTTTTTTGTGGTTTAGGGAGACGATAGGGGGACAGACCCCCCTCTTTTCCCGCAGATGGGAAGAGATGAACCGGGTTGATTGTGGGCGTACCCTATAGTGATTATTTTGGGACAGAAAAGGGGGAAGCCGTCCCCCTCCCCACTCTAGCGGGACCGCGCGCTCACGATTTAGTTGTGGTGTCGTAGATAAGGATAATTGAGCTTGTTTGTTTTTGGTTTTAATGTTTGGCCTGTCTGAGGAGGCCGGCCTCCTCGCCCCCCCCCCCCTCTGACAGAGGGGGTTCATTTTTTCGCTACAAATCGGCAAAAGCAGTATTCATAATTTATTTATTATTAGAGCTCTCTAAAGTCGCGTTATTTTATTACTATCAATCTAAGCTCTCGACTTAAGGATTCGAACCCGGGCTCGTTTCCTGAAGCGGTGTATGAGTTTTGTCAGTCACATGTGTTATATCTGTGTCACTCATATGTAAGATTTCATCGCTCGACCGATACGAGCGGTGTATACCGTATTGGTTTGTATTTTGATACAACTTCATAAAATGAAGGTTAATTTTCGAATGTAACTTTGATGTTATCTGTACAATTATGTAACAAATAATAAAATATTTATTATAATCTTAATCTCATGATTTGTTTTTACAAACATTTTCACTATTGTTTGTAAAATGAGACATAGAATTGTTAATTTCATGCACGGTTAAGTTTAAGCTAATTACACGTGAGTGCCGGTTCGATTCTGATTGAAATTGATGATGATAACGATACAATTTATGTTACTTTTTAGTTCATAATATGGGTTCTACCATTAGTAAATAAACTGTTTGTTAGCTCTGTCCTGCGACCGGAGTAATCGTGTGCAGAACGAACATGATTTTGAACCTTTCACAGGTGCGCAGAGTCGCAAGCGGCATATGCGCGGTAAGCGGAAAGCGTTACGCTGAGCGTCAATGTTTTTTTCGCCTCCATACTTATCGACTTGGCAACTCCACAGAACAGGAACTTCCTACGATATTTATAAGCGTCTTCGAGTTAGTGTACGTGGGTTATCACTTATATGAGGCAGGTCGCTTGTTCGTTACACAAGTGACAAGATAACAGCAATTGGCAGCATGTAGAGTTGACCGACCTCACACAGGTTGTAAAAACCAGTTTTGATTTTGAGATGTCGGTCACATCGTAACATGCTTTCGTTATTATAATGGTAACAGGGCAGTGGTGTGACTATATATCTGTTCAATAGAGGTCAAGTGTGCAGAACTCCTATCACGTACGTGGGTAAGTGACCAGCGATGCATACAGCCGTCTAAAACCATCCCCTTGAGGAACATGAGCGCTAACAGCACGTCAGTGATAGAGAGAGGTACCTCCAAAGTCGTGTGGTCTCGATTTAGTTGCAACTCAGAAATGTTTATTTCGTAGTTGGTAGACTAATTAAGAAGAGAATTGGGCCGGCACGAACGGAGAGATAACCCTCGTTCAAATAATAGCGCCGTAAAGTGATATCTTCAGTGTCACGTTTCGTGCGGTTTGCGAGTAGCCAGTGGCCCATTGGGGGGGATGTTCATGGACGTCGGTATTCGTAAAAAGCTCGTTCCGATCACTCGCTTGACCCCATTCTATAAAAAAAATAGTGACATGATGATTTTAGACTTTCTCTTATCAACACCAGACACGTGTGAAAAGTGAATAATACACCTAAATAGATGCGGCTTTCGCGTATCAATAGACTTTCTTAAGTGTGTAGTCTGAAATGCCATTTACTATTCCGTGAGTACCTGCGAAGGCCTTTTTAAGAGCTAGGTCTACCATTTCTTCCAACTGCTGGTACGTGCCTTGTGTCTCTTAGTTCGACAGAGGCGATCATTAATTATGCATGCAATGGACAAACACAAGTTTAACCATTGATTAAACTCGTGTAGTAGTAAACTTGATCAGTAGTGTAGTAGCGGTAATTGGTAATAGTACTACTGGCCCATTGGAGGGGACGGAGAAAGAAGGGCATCGTATGACAAATGTGCCGATGTTCATGGGCATCAGTCGTAGCAAATTATGTTTTGTTACTTAAATATTTTATAAAAAGGTATATCTGTCATCTTTGACTGTAAGGCTTAATGTTCTCTGTGTTGAAGTAGTGTCACTCACTTTCCTTTTGGCGATGTTGAGGATGGATATATTTGGGATGGCTGACGCTATCTGCCATTCCCAAATCATAATTAAATAGTTTTTATTTTCCGCCGAGAACCTCCATATTCGTGTCACAATGCACGAATGAATATTTCGTATAAAAGGGTGAGTTCATGATTTCATATCGACGCCATGTTTCATATAATCTTTATTAATCTCTGAGTGTCTTAATTCTCTTAAGTGTTAATTTTGATATAGTTACTTACATGATCTGTGTGGCTATTAATTTGATAGGCCGTATCAGTAATGTTTTAGTTTGAATAGTATATAGCACGTGTGAAAGTTGGATGTTTAATTATATTTTATTGTAACTGAGTTTTTATATTGCCTGACTTTGATCGGCCATGAAGCCAAGACAATGGGACGGAATCTTATTGATTGTGTTCCTTTACAGAGCTCTACTCCTTTTTTCTTTTCTTTTTCCCTTTTTAAATTTGGATGTAAGATGAAGATAAAAGATATCAGCATGATCTTTAACTATTGAACTTGAGGATAAGAGGAACAATTATATATATAGAGGACCATCCAAATTACAGCCGGGAGTCTCGGACAACTGCCAGATTATACTCCATACCCTCACTTTTTTACTAACCCTTATCAAAACTGTATTGCTAACCATTGTCATAAACTATCACATATAAAAACTTTGTTCATGATTGTGAATGTGGAAAGACAATGATTAATTACAATAAAACTACTGGTCACCATGGTTGCTGTAAAGAAGCATCGGGCTACATAAATAATTTAATAAAATCCGTAAAAGTAGTTTTATTGTAATGACTAACATTCGCGTAAACTTAAGACATCAATAGACAATGATTAAATAAATGTATTTAAAAATCTAATTAAATTGTAACAGCCCCTTTAATCCCCTGTACATGTGCCGCGAGCCCCACACACCACTGAAACCCACCCAGGGCCAGTGAAGACGCGGAAATGCGTTTCTCCGCGTCAACAAAAAGGGCATCAGCTGGCACAGCTGTCACAACTGTCATCACAATACAAGCTATGTAAATATCTTGACTATTATCCGTACTATTGCCCAGTGCAACACTATTCCGAATTTTAGTCCCAGAATCTAAAAGTGTGTCAAGAGTAAAATCGTGTGGAACATTTCATGTTTAGCGTGACACTTTACATTATACGCACGTTTTTTACGCGCCTTTTTTGAACAGAGTGTCCGTTGTTAAGAAGTAAACTCCAGTTGCTTCTGTTTTCGAATTGAATCAAGTCATGTGGCTTAGCATGTAACAACTGTGACAGAGGTAACGGATGCTTCTTGGAAATTCACTCCTAAGATTACTCGCTTGTGTTGAAGTCACGAACTTAATTAGCTCTCATAACTGCTTGAATAAAAAACTCCCACTGCCTTTTGACTACATCCCAATGACAACTACTAGTCAAGTTGATATAATGAATAACAAGCAGGTACGTACACATATTTTAATATTTATGTAATATCATATAACTTTATATAATAATTCATTAACATAGTTATTTAGAACTAACATTTCTACTATTCAAATGGTTGTGTTCTTTTGTATGTAATGTGACAGTTAACACCATTAATTCTTTGGCGCTTGGATTCGCGGAGCGTAACCGCACCGAAACTAAACGCTGTGTAGAGACAGCCAAGTATTACGACCGGAAACTAATTGAGGTAGTGTGACTGCTGTATTTTAGCCAAATTTAGCGCCAATCCGTAGCACTTGCTTGTGTTGGCGTGGCGTGCTACCGCCTTTTGTTTGTGGTTTATGTTAGATTTCGTGTGATAAAGACTAAATAGTAAGAGGTAGTGCCATATTGAATTGCAGCGAAATTGGGCCGGCACGGCCGGGGAGGTAACACTCGCTCTCATGATACTGGAGTAAAGAAGCATCTTCGGTGTCGCGTCTCGTGCGGTTTGTGAGTAGACTGTGGCCCATTGGAGCGGAGGTGAAAAAGGAGAGCAACGCAGTGGCATAGCAATTATGCTCCTGTTCGTGAAAAGGCTCGATGGCTCGTTTGCCACCCTATAATATAAAAAAAGACTTTCGTCAATTGTGCAAGTGCGAATCTTAAAATGTTTGGTCACATGATTCGAAACGAAGCCTCCTTGTAACGGCACATAGCGCAAGGAGGAGTGGAGGACCTCGGCCGATGTTCCACAGGACAGACCTTACTAAAACGCCGGCAAAATGTCGCCTCGCCGAATGTACAGGTAATATTATACGCAGAAAAATGGAAAAAATAGCGAAAGCTGCTATCAACCACGATCAATCAGTCGATTCGCGACCACCGCTATGAGCGTACCACCAAGAAGGAGAAGAATCACAGGCCAGCCCTCCCTCCACGCCCTGTCGATATCACTAAACACCAAGCTACTTGCAACCAACGCGTGTGCTGCGAAAGTTCAATTTTCAATGCAGATTCAGCTATAATTACTGGAAACTATTTTTACTCTACATAATTTGATAATTTGAATGAATTGCAAAATCATATTTAATTGACATTTGCTTAAATAATATGCACCTACTGGGAACAACCGATGATAAGTACACACATGGTAAGAATGAGTTATGGAACTTAGACATGGTGGTGTTCTAACCAAGTTCCATTAGCTTGTAGCAAAGACATACTATGAAATATCCCATCGTTACCCTACTACAACTATTATATACATTCCACATGACGGATAACTTTTCTAAACTGCCCCGTGGTCTTGTGCTCAGTATGTTCGACAACAGACACGAGGGTTCGAATCCCGGGTCGGACCAGAAAGTATTATTGCCATTTTTCAATTTCGAGTAAGTGTCTGGAGTCGGGAATTTGGCGGTGTCAGACACCGGTACCTCGGAGAGCACTTTATGTTGTCGGTCCTGCAGCTGACTTCTGGTCATGTCGGACTGCCGTGTCTTTGGAAAGGAATTAGAAAATACAGAGTAGCAGCGCAAACATTTCTGCACTTTAATATCTGGTGTTGATAGTTGGACTAACTATAGAGGTGGTCATAGTAGTCGAAACTCTGCTAGGACGATATTATTATTATTGTTATTATTATTAACAAGAACTTGTATTAGGAGACAAAATCTGCAATATTCCGTATACAACTGATGAATTCAATATCTATTAATGTAAAACAAATTGTGGTGATATGAACATAATCAAGCTTATTTAATTTACGATTTAGATGGTAATACATATACACACAAATATCCCCGTCGCATAAGTCGTAGACTGTGCGTGCTGAATTTGGCTCTGTTTCACGTTTGTACTTTTGTCGCTATCCACTTCACCACAACCTTGTCAAGTCATGATCTAAAAATACAAAATGTTAAGTCATATTGGCGAAGTCGCTATTATTTAAGTATTGTTTGTACCTTATCATCCTATAATTTTATTTTTGCCAATTTAATATTGAAATCTAACTTAATCGTCTATGAAATTTTGCTTGAAATGATACCAGTGTCTTAAAGAACACAGAGAGCCTCAGTCGTCTAGTGTTTAGCACTTTGGAGTGGGTAGTCCAGGTTCGACCCCGGCCATGTACTAATGAGTTCTCCTAACTTAATTACGTTTTCTAAGTGTTTTTATAGTGAAGGAAATCATCGTGAGGAAACCGGGACTAGTGTATTCGAATTGGACCTAGTCTAGGATTGTGTCTGCTTCGTTCCCAGACGTTCCCAGGTCAGACGGCAGCCGCCGTGTTTAACAACTGGCGCCATCGTCAAACCTCTTAAATGAGCTAGCCGGCCCCCATCACCTGACATAGAAACGGAATAAGGACGAGACGAAGAAGCTCTTTGTAGATGAGATTACATTATTCTAGTGCAATTTCAACAGTGTTGAGAGGATCCCTCACAAACTAGTAGAGGTTTTTAAAAAAAGAGTTACATAGAGCTCTTTATTCATTTTATCCTCTTCCCTAAAATTCAAAGCTGTAGGTGAATAGTCTATACTATTAATATAAAACTGAAGATTTTGTTTGTTTGAACGCGCTAATCTCAGGTGTTACAGGCCCGAATTGAAAAAATATTTTTGTGTTGAATAGTCCATTTATCGAGGAATGATATAGAATACCTACCATGATGCTATTTCTCATAGCATCATGATCGACTATAATTTCATTGCCTTATGTATCAATTTCACAAGCACGTTAATTCAATGCACTTATAGCATATAACGGAAAACGAGCTGTCTGGAAATTTTATACATTATAATGTTATGATGTTTATGTACTTTAGATTTTCAAATCAAAGTATTCACAAATTTTACTGACCCAAAAACATTTTCATGTAAAGTGTTGCCAGAATTAACCAGCTTGTAAAATCATTAGATCTCTTAGAGTCAGGCTTCTAACTGAGTTTCAGTTTGTCTGTAAATGAGATGTTTATGAACAAACATTGATGGGCACAAAAATTTCAAGTTACAATGAAACAACACAAAATGATACGCGTAAATCTGACATTGCATAAAAATATGTTTCAACTATTCTCTTCTTTCAATTACAAGTCTGCTTTGTAGAGACGACTTAAAATCATGTACAAAAAATTGATTTTGGAAAAAAAATTAGTCAATGTAAACATGGATTCTTTAGAATCACAGTTCAATATAAAATAGTGTATCTTGAATTTTTGTAAATCAATTCAGACAAATTCTATACACTTTAACGTCGCAAGACATATTTTTTAAACTGTCTTTATGGTAGCAATCCACATCTCAGGGTCGCTTTACCGCCATTATGTAAGGCCGTTTGCAAACACTTTGCACAACCTTATTACACTTGTTTGTAAAATAACCACCGATGCATTGGGAAACGTGCTCATTTGTACATGTTAAATGATTCCAAGTCATTCTCCAAGGAAATTACTTGCATAATGCCCACTAATGGTTGTTCTAGAAAAATATCAATGTGTGAGAGCACTGCCATCTATTAACATTTATTTGTACCTGCCGGTTGTTGCGAGATAGAAAAGCTAGGAACTACTACAGAATGTCTGACATATAAGTATCACTGTATAGTGGTGGTGATGTCGCTGCCTTGCAGCCGAATTGGACGAGCGCGACCGGAAAAGTACATTTCAGATGACTTACGTGATTTCTATGCTGAACAGCGTTTTATACAACTTGAAAGAGTTCCGATATCCTGAGGGGGTTTCGTAAAGAAGCCTTTGCCTATGCGGATATCCATGAGCTTTGGTAGTCAATTGTCACGAAGTGCTCCAGCTTGCTTGCCTCATATACAGATAACAACTAAAAGTATAATATAATTTTCAATGGCACAAACTGTTCTGAATCCGTGTGAAGGTTCTCAAACGCTTGACAATGTCGTAATAATTACAAACAACAGGCAATCAATAATAATTAAATTGTCGGAGAGTACCTACTGGCAGCGGTGCGCAATACAGATAAGTAGCGTTTTAAAACTTGTCTTTTTATATTGAAGTTTTTTTTAATTATCATAATTAAGGGCTGCACACTGCAAGACAAATAACACAGAAAAGTGTATGTGACTTATCGCTAAAGATTGATCATGGGATACTTTGTGCAATAACAAACGTGTGATACGCTACTTGGCGACCGAAATCGTACGAAAGCGTAAACTTTTTTTAGCAAGAGGCCGTGCTGCATTGCAGCGGAATTGGGCAGACACTACCGGATAAGTACCCCTCGCTCACATAATACGGCCGTAAATTGACACTGTCGGTGTCGCGTTCTTTACGAGTAGCCGATGACCCATTGGGGGGAGGGGGAAGGAGGGCAACGCATCGCCTCAGTAATTATGTGGATATTCATTCTATAAAAAAGTAGGTGGTAGCGCATGAGCGAGAGGTACCTCCCCGGTCGTGCCATCTTTATTCGGCTACAACGCACCATGGCACTATCACTTGATCACATAGGCGTAAGTCACAAATTAGTTTCTAAGCAAAAGTTCATTGTAGCCAAACGAATTGTTACAAATTTTAGTGCTGTGGCAATGTACCGCAGCCCCAAGGCCCCGTGCGTTCTTGCCCCACATTCGGCGTACACAAACGGCTGCACATGCAATGATAACACTCCTAACATGACCGGGCGTTGCTCGCCGCGCGTTACACGGTGAAAACAATTAATCATAGACAGGGTACATCTTTGATCTTGCTGTTTGACCGAGTAACTCATAGGTACGTCGGGCTAGTTAGATAATTTAATAAACCGCGATAGAATCCGTAAATGTAGTTTCATTGCAATGAGCAACATTCGCGTAAACTTAACAGATATGTTATGTTCAGTGCTATGTATTAACTAGTTTTTAGCATTACATTTAGCTAGACCGACATAATCTGTCTTTACATTTTGTTAGCTTTTACTTAAATCCATGTCAATTATTAGACATCTCTTTGAAACCATTTAAACAAAATTTAAACGAATCCGTTGCAGATTGTTTTAGGTTCGTATTGCAGTACCAGTAGCGTCTAGCGTCTCCCGGTTTCAGTACTTACTTGTCAAAGCTTCACGGTGTGAGCTATATAGTGTACCTGAATAATTGGGCCATCTAACGCAGAAATAATCTTTCAAACAGGACCAGTGCCTACCTAGTTCCTGAGATGGCTACGTTCAAACGAGCTCCTTAGCTTTGAAAAATTAAGTATGTCTAAATTAAATAATTTTCAGTTAGATAAATATCTAACTCAAAACTAATTATTAAGCAAATATATTATTATGTATTTAATTACTTAAAACGGTATTCATTAGTCAACGTCTGGTAGTATAAAAACCAGACTGGTTCTCGATGCGTTACGTTATTTAAATCCAATTATTTATTTATGCCTATCATTCGTTCATTGTATGGCCGTTTTCAATATTCTGCCTATCCATGGTCATGGCCTAGATATGGTCATTAGAGATAGAATTTTGAAACTTCCGTATGAAATATGTCAAAATTCTATCCTCAGTACCCAAAATCCATAGACAGATAGAATTTAAAAAATGACCGTAAGTCTCTATCGCCAGTAGGCGGTCTCGCTTTAAGAGTATATCAATTCAGCTGTATGGAGCATTAATTTCTTATCGATGATTACGGATTTTTTCTATTATATCGGCAAACGAACAGTAGAAGCACTACCGACACGCATAGATATCCGTATATCCTTTCTGCCCACGTGTTGCCCGTCTTCCCTCCAATTGGGCCACCGAAAACAAACCCCAAGAAATACGATAGTACAGCTGTCAGCTTGCGACGGTTGCGATGTATTTTGAGCGACCCACCCAACCGTTGACCTCCTCGCATAGCGCTACCTCCTACCGTGTGCGTTCAACGGGTGAGGACTGATGATAATGGACAAGCAGGACATTATGCGAGACAGAACAATCTATGTGCTGTGCACACCACGTACCGTCCGCGAAGATAAAACATTCTACTTTCTAAAACAAATTGATTCAACTTTCAACAAATTGCGCTTCCCTGGCACGGAGAGCCGCGGCCTTCCTGTTATTCATTGAACCAACACTGGAGAAGCCTTTCTCTTCGTTCATTGTGAGGGATTCCAAGCTCATCCCACCGAATATCTGTCGGAAAATGTTACGTATTTTATTTATCTCTATTATTATATTCTGATTTAACTTTTCTATACATACGTCATTATTGGTTATACGTATACAAATCAAATATAAATGCAACACACGATGCAATTGGAATTTCAAATTTGACTC
>JAFELO010000049.1:1035878-1049562 GCA_017140195.1 Eumaeus atala | reverse complement strand
AATAATATATATAAATACTAGCTGACAGGTGATACATTACATCAGGTCTTTTTATTATTTTCAATAGTCACATCTCTATTGCACATTTCGAAGTGTGTTCTAATGTCAAATAAGTTCAAATAAAAATGAATACCGTTTAGGCTTTTGTCTATGGCTTGGCAAACTAGTCGCGGATTTCATTAGAGTTCACTCACCTATCACCCAACAAAATGGTGGTGTGGGTGTGCTGGTGGTTATTGCGAAGCCGTCTAAGCGCAGTCCGCAAGACGCGTAAAGCACGACAATATGTTTTATTCAATATTATTAAGTTGTAACAGGTCATGAAGGTCTGTTCAAACGTTAACGCTACCGTCTCCGCTGAAACTGCCTTTTGTGAGTCAAAAGTGGACAGAACGAAAAGAGGTTTCACAGGTTTCCATTAACTTCCCTGTTAGCTTATAAGGAATTTATTTAAACAAAGTAAAATTTCCTGTTTCACAGGCTTTTGTTAGAAGTAATTCGATTTTTGAAGCATTTATAGTCGTCCTAGCCTAATTTCGGCTACAGCGGCCATCTGTATTGAGAAGAGCCATCTGCGCGGGACATATTATAGTGCACAAGTGTGTGTGTCGTGGAATACGTGCGTCGGCCGACTATGACGGGAGTCGGTCAATAACGTCGGATCGTATTCCGACGTTTGGACGATTAATTTATTTTTGTGATTAAGGGCACGGTCAAAGAACTTTTGAGACAGCTCTTTGAAGTGTCCTTTTATCGAGGTCAATTGAAAGTCACAATGTAGGTCGATGTTTTGGAAGTACCACGGGCATCCAGTAGCCATGCGTAAGAATTTATCTTACATTTTCTGCAAACGTTCTATTTGGGTAGGGGATATGTGCGCGAATGCTGCACTGCAATACGACATTATCAGTCCAATGCATGTAATATACAAAGTGAGCTTATGTCTATACGCCATTTTGCTCTTTTTGTTAATAAGAGGATAGAGTTCAAAAAAGAGGTGCCTTTTTAGGAACGTCATCTATGTGATTCTTGAAGCTCATCGACCTATCGAGAGTCACTCCCAAGTATTTCACCGTCTCTGCTTTAGGTATCTCGTTACCGTAGAGCAGGATGTGTGCGCAGACACAAGTGCACTCTCTATTCCTTCACTGTCCCGATACTCCTCTACACCTGTCCCGATGAGACGGCAGTCCGACACAACCGGTGAGAAATCAGGCGCATTCTCTCCGAGCCACCGGAGTGTAACGCCTGTTATACTACTTTTCATACAACTTTAGTACAAACCCCTCCATACTATTTCTCATACAATTTTGTGCATTGCCGTTCAAATTACTTTTCATACAAATTCAGTCCATTCCTGATAACACAAGCTAACAGGAATGGACATCTCATTTCTCGTGTACACCAGTTGGGAATGCTGTTTATGATTCAGCACAATAAAGAAATGTCTGCCGTTACATTTGTTATCCGTGTTCCTGTAATCGTTTGTTATTAAAACTAAAGGTTCCCTCACTTATCTGTGGTAATTTTTTTTGTACAGCCACAAATTTATATGATCGCAATCTATAATTAAAAAAACGGGACCTGTTGATGTCTTAAGTTTACGCGAATGTTAGACATTACAATAAAACTACTTTTACGGATTTAATCGTGGTTTATTAAGTTATGTAGCCCGACGTTTCAGAAGCTTTATAGCAACCATGGTACGGGTAAAATCCGTAAAAGTAGTTTTATTGTAAAAACGTAACCTATTCAAGCCAGGATTTCAAGTATCTTAGCTGTCTTGGCTATAGCTATCTGTTGTCATCGCTACGATATATATTTAAGGTATTTATTATAGAAATACATATAAACATCCATGACCTAGGATTCAAACCCGCGACCATTGGTGTAACACGCGGACTAACCGCCACGTTAATGGCAGCATGGCACTAGCTGTTATATACATCTATAACAGGTAGTGCCATGCTGCCCTTGTAGCGACATTGGCCCGGCACCAACAGGGAGTTACTCATGATACCACCGACAGGCGACTTTGTCGGTGTAGTTTCGTGTCATTTGTGAGTAGCCGGTGGCCCATTGGAGGGAAGGAGGAAAAGTCTTTTTGAAAGAGGTTTTGGCACAGTAATTAGGCGGATGTTCACGGGTGTCGGAAGTCGTTAAAAGGCTCTGTTTGCTCGTTGCCCTCCTATACTATAGGTACCTCTTGCAGTAGCAATTGTCAGAAATTACCCAGCAGCGACAACGGGGGCAACTATCGTTACTGGTGCAGAGTTGCCAAATTGATCGTGGTACCTCTAGCGAAAAATTGCTAGAAATTTCCAAATGGAGAAACGTCGTAATTGAATAAAATTGTAACAACTGCCCTTGTTCACCACTGATCGTTAGTCATTTCAAACTGATTTGTTACCAAAGTTTGACTTTTTACTTCCCTTTATAAGTGCACATGTTTCATAAGCACATGGCTTGAGAAAAAACATAACTGAAAAATATCAGATAGTGCCCCGCCCCTACAGGAGGAGTCTGGTCTCATGAGGGACAGGGTGGCCGCTAAACATGCGGCCGATGGCACCCGCTGACCTTCGGCTGGATCCAGCCGCAATTCTCACAAGCCCCAACGGATCCCGTCCAGGATCGGCAAACCGCTAAAAAAAGTCAAACTTGAGCATAATCATATACCAAACTAATTATGCCACAGAAATTTAATAACACCGAAGGTGTTAAGAGGTTAAAAAACCCGTTGTTAACAGTCGCTTATCAGAGTAATTAAAACCAATGCCGCATATAACGTGTCACTCGCGATAAACTACGTGACTGGCCGAAGACAACTTGTTACGACACTTGGCTTCGGTTACTCGTATTCTGGGTTTCTTTATCCTGACCTGAACTTATGCTCTGGAAGCGACGAGAAACCCAATGCAAATCCACCGAGATATCCGACGTCGAGAGCTCGCGCACGGTAGTCTTGGCGCTGACGTGAGTGATTGGCTCATGGCTGGGAATACACACTTATTCAGAAAAGATCAGGTTCTACGAGTGAGTGTTACTTCTGTTCTACTGTCTATAGCAAGTATTCCGAAATTGCGTCCATAGCGCTCTGCAGCTAGGCAGTTGTATTTTCTCTATTCTGCATTTCATTCGTTGGCCTATAATTTATGGGGTTTTCTCATTTGGGTAAAGAATATGTCTGTAATAGTCGGACAGCGAAGCTGTGAGATTACTCCACGTTCTAACGCCTATAGATTACGAGGAAAATACGTTATGGTCACGTGACAACCGTGTGCTACCAACGTAGTTCACGTATATATATTCAATGCTAACGTTAGAGCCTTAAAAGTATTAAAAAATCCAACTTAAATGCAAGCAGATGATCGACCCTTACATTGAAGAAAAAATCTGTAGTCGAATACAAAATGATAATAATAAATGGTCAAATATCTTGAACATACATATTCAATAAATTTAAGCATTACTCTTAATTTAACTAAATAAAACAATTACAATAACGACTTTGTAGTTACTAACAAACAAAAGCTTATGTAATGCCTGAAAAATCGTCTTTTTTATAATTTGAATATATCGGATGACGCCCTCAGAATACTTCTCAAGCTAAAAAATATTAGACTTAAATACGTAAAGTCGTTTGGAGCACGGAACACATGCAAATTGTTAACGTACGAAAACCCAAATGCAACAGGAGAGTTACAGGTAAAGTTGGTCTCTCCTACTAGATATAAGCTTTCATAAAACAGGCGGGCTACACACATAACCTTTGAATGTAGTAAAATTCGTAGTTATAAATTGTAAAACCTAGACCGTGTTGGTTGTTAAGTGTTGACACAAAACAGTTGAACACTAAGGCAATGCTAAATAGTTTATTGCTGTACGGTACAAACCTTAAACACAAAACAAACATGAAATGAGAGATTTTCATTGTATTATTCCTTCACAAAAATGATAATTTTTGTGAAGGAATAATACTTTTATTTCTTTAAAGTTAAAAATAAATGACGTCTAATTTTTGGGCAGCATAGATAGTAGTAGATAATTAGTATATCAGCACTATCTTAATTTATCTGGATTTTGTAATTGATTAAGATTATACTCGCCAGCCTGAAAGAAAAATTGTGCAATACGGTACACATTGTAGATGTCCAAAGTTTGATCACGCTGGTGAATTTCAATTGAGAGTCGATACTCTATGTGCCCTTATGACTCACAATTTTGCAATTACATACATGACGCAAAATATATCCGTTCCGTCCAAATATAATAATAGTCCAAGTTAATAAATTTCACTCTCTCTACAATGTTATTAAAATATATAGTACATACACATATATGTATGTTTTCATTTGAGCTCCTTCGGTCTTACGTACATATTTAAGAGCATAAATCACATGTCACTTAATTTTTTTATGACTTTCTAATATTTCTAAATTATTGTTGTTAATCCAGCTTGTGTGTAATAAACAAAAACATTATGCTCGGATGTGCGCCATCTCTTGGAACCCTGAGGTACTATCTGATATCAGCCAATATTGTTGTAAAATACAGGTACTTCAAACAGCCACGAGATGTCCTTTTGAAAATGTTTCTCAAATTATTCTTCTCTGTAGGTGTTTAGAAATATCTCTTTGTGTAATGTCTAGTTTTATTTTATTTGAATGATAAATATCACGCATTTAAGACAAAGTTATTTGAAACATTACTTTATGTAATACAAAACTTGATTAAAATTGATAGATTGATTGAAGTAGGAAAATGAAAAAGCTCTATCATATTACGACTATTTTCCTTTTGCGGACCTGAAACTTTGCTGTGGAAGCGAAGAGAAGCCCGATACAGCTTCATCAGATTATTATGCGTGCTCGTCTGGCGACGGGCTACGATACTTGGTTTGGGGTCGATATGAGAATGTTTGTAACAACTATTTTGAGCATTCTTATCATTGCCAGAGGGACCGAGAGGTCCCTCCTCCCCCGACTTTGGCGTTGGGCTTCGGCGTTGACGCGAACGTTTGGCTTATTGAGAGGATCATGACCGGATTTCGTCTATAGCGAAGACGAGGCTCTATCTAAGTTTTAAATCTTAGAGTCTGCAAGCAAGCAGCACTCGGTACTCTCTAACCCATGACCCGGGGCTCGTGGTTTTTTTACCACCTTATCGTTACGTCACTACATAGGATTCATCTCGCTCGCACACCATTACAGCTGTTTACAAGATACGCGATTAATGTACAAGTGTTTCTCGTTTTAAGACTTATTTTCAACGGATATTGGCGTGTAATGACGATGCAATTATCATGAGCCTTGCCCTTGAACTGCACCAGCGACCAGCGGCCAGCGGCCGGCGTGACAGCGGCTGTCAGCCGGTTTTGATTGTGTTCTCACTCGGTGTACACGATGCGTGTTTAAATAATTCATCATCAGTTGGCGCGGTGGCTCCTGTCGAGTATTTGAAACGTTGGGAAGATGAAGTTTCGAATAAACTGCAACAATTTTTTGTTCTTACGGTATTCGCTACTGTGAAGTTATCGAAATGTCTGTATGAAAAAAATCTATTATATTTATAGCCGCTATCCGTGTTGCACGATTTTACCGCAATCAGGTTTTACGCGTTTTAATTTTTATGTCATTATATTTTATAATCCATACATGTGCCTAATTTCCATATTTTTGGCGTTAAGGACTAAAAAACTACATACAAACTTGAGTATTTATTATAAAATTGAACGATAAAAAATTTTAGGACATTGATTTACAAATAATAGAGGAGGATTTATTGGAAATCAATAATAAAATTGTCTCTTTCTCTCCATTTATCTTTTAATTTTCTCTCACCTTGATATCTATAGTACCATCTAGTAGTAGTAGCAGGCCTAATGCACTTGTGCTCTATGTAAGGATGCCTTCTACTTATCTATATTTCTAATAAAATACTATTCTATTATATCTACTATCCTATCTAACGAAATATATCATCAAAATAAAAAGTTGGAAATTTAAATATGTAATGATATAATAATCATAGTTTGATTCTTGTAAATTTACCCTCCACTCATTTCTTCGTTTCTGTGTATATTCGTGGGAATTTTGAAAAAAAAAAGACAATAAATATTTTTAAGCATTTGCTTATGAAGTATGCAAATGAATTGCTGGACCAAAAAGTCCTAAAATTGAATATGTACTTATTCGTAGTACTTAACGTTAACATTACTTTAATTATATTTTGTGATCACAATTTATTTTGTAATTTATAGTCCTTTTTGTGTTGCTTGTGATTTGTGTTAATTACGTTTTTCATTGTAATAATAAAGATTTTTAATGACAAGGATTTTTAAAAATGGACATTTCTGAAAGACATTGCTGCTGACAAATTTTCCTACTGATAGACTAGACGATAGTTAAAAGTAGAGTAGGAGCACAGAAATTTAGCAAAGCAAAGAATTCTAGAGAATTCTAGAGAATGCAATCTCCAATTTTACATATACATAGGTACTAAAAATATTTTTAAACGTAAAACTTATTTAATAAAGTCAGAAAACATGTCTGTCTTCTTCTATTCATGACTCAGCAAGATAAAAGGTTTCTAACGACACCTTCTACTTAGGTGCAAGTCTGTTCTTGTACTTGTTTCAGAGGTATCTTTTAAAATCCATTTCCTGTAGAATGTTGTACAACCGCTGTGTTGGAACCTAATCGAGTGTTAGGCGATTAGTCGAAGATCGTACTACACTTGCGACCGCATCGTCCCTTTCAACCAAAAAGAAAACCGTTTTCGTACCAAAAGAAGTCTATCATTGACCTTGTGAAGACGTGATATCTGAGTTTGAAGTTGTATGCGCGGTGCACATGACGCAAGACGCGAGACGAAGGCGGTTTCGCTATGTAAACACAGCTCTGTTTGTGTTTGTATCGAGGGACACGTCACACATGCGTACATACCACACGAAACAGTTGATCAGCAGCCTGTATATGCCGCAGTCGGAATGCCTAAGTCGCCGTATTTCATTACGGCTAGCCATTTTCGAAAATAGGACCGTTTTGTTTTGTGGCGGCCCAGCGAGTCGCCGGATTGAGATTCCACCAGAAAGAGTTCGGCGTTTTACATTTTTCAATAAAGCTATAGTTATTTATTGTAATAATAATATGGATCATTATACGCCTCCTAATTTGAAGCAATACCGCGGGGTATTGCTTGACATGACAACAACAATGGCGTCCATTGTCGAATACGGAGAAATGAAAACGCGTAGACGCGAGCGCAGCTCCCGGTAAAGCCATCATCGATCAACGCCAGCCGGCAGATTGAAGAACGTCTCGCTATGACTATTCGGCTGATCGTTGGCCCGCCATGAAACAAAACCGCCCGGTTTTTGAAAGTGGCTAGCCGTAATACAATACGGCGATTTTTACAAGACGGCAACGGCACATATACAACTCTTCCATTCAGTGACTGATTGTCTGACTGACAGATAGCGCATAGCCGAAACTACTGAATGCAAGAACCTGAAATTTGGCAAGTTCCTTTAAGAGTGTAGGGAGGATTACTTAGAAAGGATTGGAAATTTTAACCCAAAGAGGGACAAAAAAGGAGTGATATTTTTTTTTAATTTTAGATCTACATCGTTGAATGAACTTAGAATTAGTTTACGCAAGTGAAACCACGCGGCGCTGGTAATCCTAATATGTTTTTAATTATCACAACGCACAATGTCACGCAACTCCGGGCCTATTGGTCCGAGCGTGGTATATAGTCTTTATAGCCCTCCTCCTTAGATGGGCTATTCATCAAAAAAATATTTTTTTTTCAATTCGTGACAGTAGTTTCTGAGACTTGGGCGTTCAAACAAATAAACTTCGCAGCTTTATATTATGAGAGCTTGTGTGATAAGCGGTTCATATGCTTATGTGGTTTCTTGTGCTTTGATCTTTATTGATGAGGTCCTCTCCACTTCCACTCGCCTCACATATGCAATCCGATAAAGCTGTCTTGGGCTTCTCTTCGCTTCCACAGCGTAACTTTGGGTCCGAGGTAAATATCTATATTCTATCACTTTAGATTGATTTAAGTGGATCGCTCCCCAGTGAGTAAGATGCACCTCCTCGGTCGTCGTGACCTCCTACTAGACTGAACTCAAACCGACACAAAGCAGTGCGTATATATGTAATGGCGTTGTTCTCTCTCTCCATGTCCCTCACGTGGCGCTCTGGTGGTTCATGCGGACCCTGACGTGATACACACTCATTGAAGATTATTCTGAGGCATTGACGTACACACTGAGGTGACGTGCGTTTAGTGTAACCAGGCGCCAGGCGTCCATTTGTTGTCCTATTATGTATTACAAATTACCATGTATTCACGTGGCCTGCCAAGGTCTTTTGTCCCTTTTTACCCAACTGCGTCAAAATGAGGGGAATATTTTTCGAGATGTTGTATGTATGTATGTAAGTATGCATGTAGATTTCTATGTTCCCTTCTATAGCCTATACCGCGATGTATTTTTACTTACGCGAAGTCGTTAGATTTGACTTGGATTTTTTTTGGCCATAATACTGTCTGTCTGTCTTATACCTGTATAAACCTTATTATACCTATATATAACCCATTGGAGTGCATGTGGAAAGGTAAGCAACGTATTCGCACGACAAAAGTGCGGATGTATATGGATGTCGGTAGTCTCCAAAAGGCTGCGATTTCTGGTTTCCCCCAATAAACTGGAAATAAACTGCACTGCACTAGATTATAACAACTTATAACTTAGCCCGACTACAGATTGTACAGAGTTATATTAAAAGACCTTCAACTTCTTAATCTATCATGATCAATCTTAATTATAATGGATTCTAGTTGATAAAAGCAAGAGTGTTGGTAAAACGATGCATTTTAACGGGCAGTGACGTAACACTAATTCCAAGATGCAATCGCAAAACATCACAAATTTCATATTTTCTATACAATTTTTTGATTTTTCTATTCACGTCATATTGTGTTTTAGTATATTATAGTTCATAATATAACTGTAATAAGTACCTATAATTTATAGGTACCTAGGCAATGTAAAACAAATACTCTCCGTCTGACACAGCCGGGTAAAAATAGCTTGATATGTCAAAACGGAGAAGTTTTATAAATTTAACAATAATGCTATAAATGTTAAATAATATAACGTAGATACGAGGGCCGGCTCGGCTAACACAAATGTGGTACCGTGGTAAAATCTGTATTTCAAATGTTAAGCCAGGGTCATAAAAACAAGGGCCTCTATAGCAGTTTATGCGCACATTGTGCACATGTCACGAAACTCATATGTAACATATGTAATTATTGTTTGGTGTACCTCCAGGGACACGGCTCGGACCTATGTTATTTTGAATTTATGTAAACAAGAATTTTAACGAATATTTCTTCTTACGTCCATCCAGTAATGTACATAGCTAATAATATTTATGTATAAATTAAGAAGTAAAAATAAATGAATTAAAATTCATAAATAACTTTCTCAGGGTTCCCACAATCAGATCTTGGCCAAAGTTATTTTTATCGATAAAAATTAACAGATTTTATGGATTAAGACACAATTGAATTTCTTGCTTCCTTGTTTTTTGAAGTTTGCTGATGAAAACAATTAAGCATCATTTCTTTAGGTCTTGCACTGTATTGTTTCTTACCCTTGATGAAGTGTACAACCGGAATACAGAATATAGCTGCAACGGCAAGGTTATTTCCTCGTACTGCTTCAAGTATGTTAATGTTACTACGCAAGGTACCTTTATTTGAATGGCTAATAAAAATTGATTCATATCATCATTTCAAGTACACGTATAGTATAAGAGCCTCATGACGAATCATCAGAATGAAGAAATTTTATCTGCAAAGGAGTCGAAAATGTATTGCAAGAGTTAACATGAAAAGCCGTCAAAGTGTGTATGTACTTAAGTGCATATTAAAATGGAATTGAATATGTCGAGGCACTCGAATCGCAATTAAATTTAGTATTACTCTGGTATAATTACCAGAGTTGGGATGATGTCCAACCCAGAATCCAAAGTGAGAGATAATATAATCATCATCATCATCATTATCAGTCCTGATCTGTCCAGTGCTGGACATCTATGAACGAATAAAAGTATATTTCGAAAGTCAATCGATTTTTCCGAATTCATCCCTTTATAATATTAGCATTTCAACATAAAACATCTTGAAGCAATTTTCCATCACCGATAAAACGGACTTTTTAGTTTTTCCTCACTAAGTCGATCGTAAGATTGGTAGTTAGATAAAAAATAATTAGCATTACGATAACGTGTGTTACAAAATAGTTTCTTCGAAAAAGGTCAAGCGCAAAGATAAGCGTATCACAAATGTGAACAGCTGCCGTTTACCTTTATATATTATAATGATAATATATAACGTATAATGAAGCATAATATAGTGTGAAGGAATGTATTAAATTACATTTTAATGCATTAATAGTTTAAAGTATTATTGAATCTGGTCTGTAGATATTCTAAGTCCAATTGAATAAATACTAGATAAAATTGTAGAGCTCCTGTGTTCGATAGATTTCAACTTCTGTTTTTAATGACACATATTAGGACTTGGCTGTTAAAACGATAGTGTATCAACATAGTATAGGACAAATGTCCTATAGTAAAGTGTTACACAGATGCAAATATATGTTCGTATGTTACTACTAACATGTAGCATTTTCATAATCTTTGTTATAATAGGCAAATGAGATCATTGCATTTGAACGATTTACTAGGGTATCAAAGATTGCAAAGAGATCGGCTTGGGGGAGATGGTATCGATTTTTAAACCCTATTAAGTTTACGTAGGGGAGGTAAGTTGAATGCACGCGGTGGCACGCCATGCGGTCCTCAAGGTTTGCCTGCCAAAACGGGATGTTCTACTCCTACTGTTATTCCTTATATTACTCATTTCTTTGTTCAGAATACCACACATCCATAGCAATAAAATATTTATATTCACTCAAGTGCTTATTTTAAAGAGTAATGTTTTTCTTATTTTACAGGGGGAACGTTTGCTAAAACGGTTGTATGCTTATGAGTCCACATTGTATTGAATATTTTTATATTTTTATTTTTATTTAAAAAAAATAGCTAAGTAGGTAAACATGTTTGTGAGTTCCTATATTTAATCCATGCCTGTAGCACATTTATAGGTAGAAATTTGGGTATTTTGTGTAATAAAAAGATCAATGAATCTTAAAATATACGAAGACAGCTCTGTTTATCCTTTCCGTAGAGAAACAAGTTTTTGATTTACAGTTGTTTTTAATATACATTAGTAGTTTTGGCGTACGTCCTGTGTTCATACCGTTGTGATAGTTTTAAATTTAATCACCAGCACAACTTTTTACAAGAGGCAAATCTTGGTAATTTGTTAAATTTGACGTTTACGCTTTGCATCATCTCCCGAAGTAAAAACATTGTAAATCTACAATGTTTTTACTAATTATTTCATCTATAATGTACTTACATTTACAGTTTTCGCCAAACTCTCGATTAATTTCCTTCTATAGTTTATAAAACACGAGAACGTTTCAACGCCGAGTTCACCGGGCACCGGTACTACATAGGAACAGGATCCCGTGACTGTTGTTTGTGACTAAAGTCTGTTAAAATCAATGTCACTTTGTCAGGAAAAAGGAAAATTAGGAAGTCTTAAATATATCACAGTCATTGATCTTCAGGACGAATCATAGTCCATAAAGCATGGACCAGCACACCATAGCTACTTTAAAAAAAATCTTACCATGCCTGGCCTTAATCAATATGTCAATTGGAATTTTACCATTGTTTGTAAATACACTTTATTTAACAAAACAAACTGCAGTAGACAGACAATGTTTGAAATGTTGTAAGCAATTAACCTACATAGAGATCTTTTAAGTATCATTTAAAGTACTGACCATCTAACATACACCGACGGGAGCTCACTTCATCCTCTCCAAAATCCTCGGGAAATCCAGATTTTTCTTTCGTCACATTCATTTTTCACTTATCATCAAGACATCACCGATAACACATATACTTATAGCACAGTCAAATGGACATATCGATTTTGGCAACCCCAAACTGGATGGGTTAAGCGGAACGCCAAATAAATTATTAAAATTAAAAAGGCAACCGACGCGCACAACGCATTCAATGTCAGTATCGACTGGACATTGGACAATCAATTATGCGACGCAGCGTAAAGAGGAGTCATATGTCGCAAGGCTCCCGAGCAAGCGAAATATCGAAACGGCAACGCATGCGCGTATCGCCTGCCGCTTTGCAATAGCACGCATGCGCGGCGCGGCAGCGTGTCGATACGCTGGTGTTAGGCGCTAACGCGACTGTGCGACGCCATGCGTCTGCTATGACTGCCAATCTAATATTCATAGTTATATATATATTAGTGACTTATAACGATGTCATGTAATGTTTGAACAGGTGACACGAACTGTTTGCTTTAAATTACCTTATTTTACAGTTTTTCAGAATACGCTATTGATGGCATTGCCATTTCATTTCTCTAGGCGCTTTTTCATCTATCACTATTATATTTTTTGTTGTAGATATCATGCCTACGAGGTAGTAAGTGTGTTGCTATGTACGTTATGTAAATTTAAATTACTATTTAATGTAAAATACAATAAAATATTTTTGATATAAGCTTTCATAAATTATTTTTAATTGTAGGTATATAAGTGCCTACCTACTCACTTAAATAAGTAATTTACTACTTTATTCCACATGTTTTCTGTAGTATACGCAATTTTTTGACTTGTACCAAACGTATAAAAATTAAAAATAGTGATTGCGTAAGTATTTTTAGACGTTAGTATTTTTAACACGCACCAAACATAGGTACCAACGGTACTCCTATTATAGAACGTGGTGCCAATGCTTCATTACAACCAAATCAGGCCGGCGCGACAGGCGAGAAACCTCTCGCTCACGTGGTACGAAACTCACAGTTTTCATGTCGCAATTCTTGCGGTTTGTGAGTTTTCGATAGCCTAGGAGAGACATCGCCTGACACGTCTGATTGCTCGGGCAAAAAATCCTTATTTAGCTCAAATTTAACTAGAAACTATGGTTTAGTTAAAATATTATCACAACTATTTTTTCGATACTACCTAATAGATGGTACATAGACACCGGGAAGTACCTGGCAAGAGTCTATGACATCAGACTTTTCTCTTTCTTTTTCAATCTATAATGTTACGTCACAGATTGACTACCTTTGTACGCTTGTATCGACAATGGCTTGATTAATCTTGTCAGAACAGTTGAAATGAGAACGTAGGATGTGTGTGAGTGTGTTGTGTATGTATTTGTTGCGTTTAAAATACATTTTGATGTGATGCTTATGATCAATCAGCCAAATAAGATCAACAATTACTATTTTCATATTTATCAGCATTACCTAGCGGTGTCATCCGCGTAACTCCGGTCCTATGAAGTAGTCGTAGCGTCATAGTATATAGCCTATTGTCTTCGTTGATAAATGTACTATTCAACATAAAAATATTTTCTCAATTCGGGCCATTAGTTCGTGAGATTAGCGCGTTCAAACTAACATACTCTAGAGCTTTACATTATAAATGTATAAATGTAGATGAATAGGAGGTTTTAATTTAATTAAAGAGTAGGATAAAGTACAT
>JAFELO010000049.1:1012079-1034135 GCA_017140195.1 Eumaeus atala | reverse complement strand
TGCCTGCCTACGTGCCGACCTGTTCACTTTGACTGCCTGCCTACGAGCCGACCTGTTCACTTTGTGCTCCTCGTCGTACAAATCAGCTGGGGCCTGTTCCCGCGGGACGCAATGTGATCGGCACATCTCTATTTCAATACCAATTGTTAGTACATTTAAACTGCCAAGTTGATGGGTACGGTCGTCATCATCATCACCTACCCACCTCCACCCACACTCCTACCCACCTCCCGGTATACGGAGCGAATCATGGGAGATGCGCGGGGGTTTGCTCACCGGTTCTGTTCCCCAACGTACAATTCTTGACTCCCTACACATTATTTAAGTGCCCTGTCGTTATTTCACTCTCCCCTTTCTGGGGCCTGACAAAACAAATATAATAGCTGTCATCAGCCTCGTCAGTCATGATTATCTCGATGCAGCTATATCGCTACCTATCCTTCCGCTTCGCGTGCCATGTATGCGCAAATTTCTTTAAATGCCTAAAACTCTGTTCCGTTGCGACCAAATCCTGATGACAGACTGGACCTACTGCTTTCCGTTCGATGCCGTGTAACATGATGTTTCGCTCGTTTTTGTCATCAATCGGATGACGTTAAGAGCTGGACATAGGCCTCCCCAAAGAGCGTCGCATGTCACAGTCACGAGCTACTTGCGTCCAGCGGCTCCCCGCCACCTTAACCAAGTCGTCAGTCCATCGGGAGAGGGCCGTCCAACATTCCGTCTTCCGGTGCGGGGCTACCACTCGAGAACCTTTCTTCCCCAATGGTACGGTCGTACTTAATGGCTCGCTTGCACAACCATGTCAGTACCAAGTGATAAGAATTTGGAAGTACATCTCTAACATATGTTCATGGTCTATACAACGATCTTATTCAATTTTATTAATTTTCTTACAATGATCCTGGAACTGAGGACAACACATATGCATAACAGTAATGCGGATGTCATAGACATGACGCTCATAGATAGTCGTTGAAAAGCTCCGATTGCTCATTTGATCTCCTATACTAAAAAAAAATAACGATGGTAGCTGTGTACACATATGTGTATTTTTAAGATATCCGTGCGGTAGCAGGAGCCAGGAGGCAAGCGAGTAGCAACTAACAGGATTTTGGTGGTATTGGCGTTCATTGCAAGAGCCTCTGTGTTGTAGTGGCCTGATAAAAGCTGATGATAATGAGTATGAAAAATCATAATATTCTGTCACTTTATTAACGAAGGATTGATTGAGCCCTGGCTCTCCAGGATAGAGTAGACGATCTCGCTAGATCTAAGATAGCACTTTAGGGACCCTAAAATAGATCTCAGGAAATCAAGGGAACTTGCCTACTATTAGACCACAAGGCAGTCATGTATAATAGGCAGGAAAATTCGAGATTAATCATTTAAAGGTAGAATAGACACCAATTATTTGTAAAAAAGTCCAAAAAATATCGAATGAAAATCATGGATTTTAAATAAATGGAATCACTTATCTATGGATCGCACAGATAAGCAAAACGGTATATTAATTATCTATTACGTTAGGCAATGAACGCACAATGGATGTTTAAAGACAATTTATTACGGAACAACAAGAACAAGGCTGCATTCAGACCTTCGTCACAATGGAAACATTATTTTATTTAGCGAAAGCTCATTATATAATAAACTATTAAGATAATTAATGGAAGAACCTAATTACTTACGTCACGCCTCCAACAATGTTTTATTGACTATCGCATTGTTTGGCTGTGAAATCGTCATATGTATCTAAGAAATAAAATAATAAAAAATAAAAAATAAAGAAATAACTTAAGCAACATTTGTATGAGGCGGTACTCTAAACCAGAAGACACAAAAGTCTTCGTTAGCCCCTAGAACTGTAGAGGCGGGAGCAAGGGCGTGGCCAACCAGTGGTAGGTCCCTCCGAAAAAAAAAATGCACGAGGCGATATTTTGGCATATTTTGGCACATCGGAAGTTAACCGACGCCACGCAAGGCATGACACAGAGGCGTTGAACTTTTCTACTCAAACACCTTTGACAGTTTCAAAAGGATAGAACTTTAGCAGACTATACGAAATATGGCGTCATTGAGGTGTTATTTAAAAGAAGAAATTGGGCTCGCAATTCGCAACAGCCTGGTTTGAATGCAATGCACCACTTACAATATACAATTTAGAACAGACGTACCCAACCTTTTTCGATTTTATATCAAACCAGTAAATGCGCCGCTTTTATGCTCATGTCACTGTTTGCAGCGCCCTATCTGCTAGAAAAACTACAGTACGGCCTTTGCTTTTGCACATCTAGAAATAACCAAAATTATACACAAAAAAGAACCAGTTAGGCTTCGCTCTGATAAAGAAATTATACATGTAAACGTGCTCTGGGTTAAACTACTCAATTGCTGGCTTCAAGTTTTTCTTTACAATGGGATGGTTGCCAACCTCCTGACAATTTTTTTACTACTCTGTGCCTACGGAAGTCTCCAGTGCAGCTTCATCGGTGGCCACGAGACACGTCAGGCAACGGTCTAGGTGAGATTGTGATCGATAGGGGAACAGACTCCCCTCTTTTCCCGGACCATTTCCTGGAGGGTTCCGGGAAGGATGCAACCTGATAGTTATTTAAGGTTCGTTAAAGTAACTATTATGATTTTGGCCAAGGCGACCTGGCCCCCCTGTACCCCCTATCTAACGAGGGGGATAGCTCACGCGCAGCAGCTAAAGTTGGTCTTGCATTTTCGTGGGGGCTAGTACAGCTCGTTAAGCTATAATGACTGAGGACCTGACTACTGTACACGGCTCCCGGGACTGCCGGGACAGGTTGGTTACCCCTGCCTCACTAGAATGTTATTTTGGTATCGTCATCAGTGCTCTGTAGGGCTGCAAGTATTTCGCAGAAACATTTGTAAATCTTGTATTTTATAAATATCATTAAACATATCGGAGCATGATGCATCACCGTATATTAATAATTAAAGAAAAGTTAAACAATTTTTTTTTTCGAATTGACCTATTACTGTTGGCGGCGCTCTTGCCCTCGCCCCTACAGTTCGTCGGATCTACGGAAGACTTTTTTGTCTTCTGGTTTTAGGGTGACGATAGAGGGACAGACCCCCCTCTTTTCCCGCAGATGGGATAATTTAACAATGATATTCCTTATGGTTATATAACAGTTGCAGGAGATAAACTAACGTACATTACTAATCACATTAATTATATTTAAGGCACACAGATTTTTTTCCTTAATCGTTTAAACGTTGCTTGTGTTGTGTTGAAACCTGTGAGTTTTACGTAATCACTCTGATTCGTTCATAATTGTAAACGTCGCATAATCTTGAGACAGATTTTTTTAAAGCTTAACTGCAAAGCAGTCGAAAACTTGTAGGTTTTGTTGACGCTTATAAATTTGCAGTCGTACAGCAAAGTGATATTAACAAAAGGTGAAGCCGCCACGTATCCGGACAAAGAATGAAAATTTGCTCCTCACCATGGTCAAATCTTGTCGCGTCGGTGGGCCTCAGTACTACTTGTTGGGGTAAACTCAGCAGCTCAGGTGAACCCAACGCTGCAGATGAAGCAAATTCAACGAAGGAAGGTAGATTTTATACCATTGGAGATAAAAGATTAGAAAGCGACGGCCCTTTTGCGTAATGCGATGTCGGTATATATATATATATATATATATATATATATATATATACCGACAGGCTCCGAGTGATCCTTCGTCACCCTATACAATAAAAGAAGGATGTAACACACATTTTGAAATATACAGTTGTGGTCATTTTATAACATAAGCTGGTCCTTGCATTTGGAGCCCGTAAACATCCGCAAAGAGATTATGCAAATGCCTTCCTATACTCAATCCTCCAATGGATCGCCAAACTCTCATTAACCCCACTAAATTCGAAAGATTAGCTGTCACTTCGTGCTGGTCCCATGTTGGTGGGAGCTACTGGTCGTGCCATCTTGCATATGCAACAATATTGCTGCATTGCTGATGAATCGTCCCACGACGAGGTAGGTACCTCTTGGTCACACAGTACCACCGTAAGCTGATAGTTATATTGACGCCTAGGCCATTGGCTACTCACAGACCATATAAAACGCGTCAGCTATTCAGGCGATATCATGAGAGCGGGAGTATCTGATCGTGCCGGCCTAATTAATCTGCAATGCGGTATGGCAATACCACTCACTAAAGGCTATTGCTGCATTGCAGATGCAAGCCGGCATTAATCTGTATTCAAGCTTTGTAAATCTGAATATTATATCAGCTACTTCCGATGATGTACAAAACATGATTCAGGAATCATAAACAATTAATACGTAAATTATTGTAATATGTACTTATATAGTAAAGGCACTTTTCCATCTCCATGCACTACCAGTACGTCTCGCCAACGTACGACCAGCTGCGGCCAAGTGATATATATGATGTCGCGTTTCGTGAAGTTGGTGAGACCGGCGATCCATGTTATGTTTATGGGAGTCGGTAATCTTCAAAACGTTGCTAAGACTGGTTTGCCCCGTTCTGCTATACCAATATAAAAAGTAGTATCTAATTTATATACATAAAATCACAGTCCGATGTACTATCATGACTAATGTAGCGTTGACGCAGGTAGGCAGCGAATAATAGCATTCACTGAGTAATCACGAGATCTCGGCAACTATATCAGCAACAAGCATGAACAGGTATGCCTGCCGAATTTCCGCAGATATATATCCGCTACGAACGAATGTTACTAAACTCCACCCATAAGCGTGCGTTTTGAGGGTGGAGTACACGAGTGGCACTGCTAGCATTAAATTATAGATACTTTTATACTTTTATTCTACGTCTTATCTTATTTACCGTGAGTGCATGCAAGAATAAGGGGCCAATTAAGATGGCACATTTTATCGACGATATGACCGTAAGGTAATATAAATCTTGCTGTATCAGGGCTAATAAACGTTTAAGATAAATTATATAATAATAATTCGTTAGCTAATTTGATGTTACAATGTAATAGAAACACAACTCAAACATACTTTGCATTATTTTGACACAAGATACAAATTTGTTACAAAACTATCATTAATGCATATCAATCACTTTTCACCTGTTACTTAAGCCAGTCTCTACAAGCATAGGCTTATATCCGTACCGTGTTGCTACGGTTTAAAACGCCAAGGGGGCAGGTTCTCCTCCTCTTACACAAGAGAGATGCAAAGTCCCTTGGATCTTGGCTTCTCTCAAGGCATTTCCCTTAGGCTACTGAAACTACCGACACGGTTTGAAACATGATGGCGTATCGAGTAGCCTTGACAAAAGTTAGAAAAGGAGGGTATGTTTTCCAAAAATGTGATTTATTGTATCCCTTGAAAATTATAATTTTTGTTTTACGCGTGCCAAAGTTACGCCATCCCTGTGCCCTACAATAAATAGCGTTCAATATTTCTTTATAATTGGCATGCGAATTGCTCTGGCCTGTGGCTCTCTTGCTCACTTCGCAGACACTAATTTAAGACATCCTTTGTATACGTATGTAAAAACAAAACACTATATTTGATGATGCAATCTTAACTATGGATGGGTGTGCATTCGGCTCATTTGATAGTATACCAATTGGTGCAGGGGTAACGTAGCGAGTACAAAAAATAGCGAGTCTAAAAAATCTATATTTTGACTACATTTTTGCCGTCTCACGGTACTTAATATAGGGCTAGGTTTCAGTGGCGTGTGTTTCAAGCATTGTCGTGGAGGTGGGGCTCAATAGCCTAGGCTGAACCGAGGGGGAAAAGCACTAGGAGGAGGCTCATTTTGTACCCCTCTTATGAAAAGGGGGACAAAAGAGCAACGCGAGGAGGCGCTTTTGTGCTCAAGGCAAGGGGTGAGGATGGGAACCTCTCCCCATTGCACTGTGCCAAAATTGGTGGGATTGTCCTGTGGTGCGGGGCAACCCGACAGTGAAGGAGGCGCATATCCATACTGACGAGCCGTCGAGGTGCCCTGATGTATTGTTGTTCTGGACCACCTCACCAAAGGCGGCATCATTATGGCACTCGCGGTGGTTTTTGTGGTTATTCGGCACTATATTTTGCCGCGAGCCCAACTAACCCAGGGCTGGTGAAGGTGCATAAATGCGTTACCCCGTATCAATAAAAAAAATTGTTTCCGTGGTGTGATTAGTTCGCAGGTTACTTCCACAATGTCAAATAAAATATTTAGTTGTCTAAGTTATAACGAAATAGGTGCGCAAAAAGAGCTCGACATTTTCGGAATCGAATCGAGTCAATATTTATTAATATGAGGTTGACAAAAAAAATCTAAAGCAAAAGTACGGATTTTTTTGCCAACCTCATGTTCCCTAATACGTACAACCTCGGAATTTTCAAATCATGGGTTATAGATTCAGGTACACTGGGCGACTAAAGCCATCACACATATGATCTACTTGGATTTGCTAAAGACTAAAAATCAATGAAAGATTAGCCCAGACTAATAAATTAAAAATTAATAAGGTATAAGAACACGGGACATGCACTCTTGGATTTTCTAAACTATTTTTGTTATTCTGTTTGTGCTGCTATTTTACTGATGTACAATTTTATTAATATATGCGAACTTTATAGCTAGTGACGTAATTTGTGGAGCTTTTCCCTTGAACAATAATGATAAGACGGTTCCTATTAATCAGTGGACCCCAATACTATCCACGATTTGCATAGCTCACAGAATACCGCCGCACCGGTTAGGTATTCCAAGACAACCGCGCGCGAATTCTACACCCGTCAGAGGGTCAAGGGAACGGTTACTTCAGCGCCGAGGCCATTTTTGCTACAGCGCACGACCTGCCCCTGCGTCAGAGTCGGGGGAGGAGGAACGTTCCGGCCCCTGACGCCATGATAATAATGATTAAATTTGCTATTACAAATACTCTCATATCGGAATATATATGATCTAAGAGAGGGGGAGGACACCCTCTCAATCCCAAACGTAGGCTCGTGGCCTGGCGAGGTCTCGTGACAATCCGATTAGGCTGTGTTGGGCTTCTCTTCTTTGTTCTGGTTCGAAAAAAAGTGTGCTGGAAAAAATTACGATCTAATTGTTTTTCAGGAATACAAACTTCTATCATAGCCTTGTTTGCGACGTGCTCCACCTTGTTTTTTTTATAGCATAGGGGGACAAACAAGCTACCGGAGCCTTTCAGCGACTACCGACGCCCATAAACATCAGCATAATTATGCCGATGCGATTCCCTCCTACTCACCTCCCCCCCAATGGGCCACCTTATCACTGCAGTGTAGCAATGACCGCGTATTTAATAAAACGCTCAATGTTATCTCATGAAAGATTCCAAGATGCGATTAGGCCGACCTCAAGAGACTTTCCTTTCGCACTATCAAGATTAAATACTATAGTATCTCATTATTTTATACAAATACTAGAGACACGCCCCAGTTCAGCACGGATAGAACAGAAGTTATCTACAGATCAGATCGCGAACTAAAATTTACAAGACTTAGCTAATCTGAAGGTTTACCGCGAGTAAGCATTAAAGTTAACGCTACAAATAACAATAGTACCGTTGATATAAAAGATGTGCAACTGTCGAATTATGCACTTTGTAAATACAACTTAAACACATACACGAAAGGTTGACATTTCAAGTTTATATTATAGATTAAATTTTGCACACCTTGAAAGCGCTGACAAACAACGCGCTGAGCTATGAGCGCTGACGGTGAGCTAAAATTATAATCTTGTAAGAGGCAGTAAGAGGTTGCAATATAGTATGCTACATTGCAGCTATATTGGGCCGAGCCGAGGACACCCTTCGCTCACATGACACCACTGCAAAATGCTACGATGTCGCGTTTCGTAAGCTTTGTGAGTTTCCGTTGGATTATTAGTGAGGTCTGTGTACTGTGCACGTCTGCGTAACAATTCTGCGGATCGTCGTAGAACCGCTACGTCTATTCATAAACTGGACCGTCTAACGTGTTTTTTTTTCTATACAAAAAAAAGTAAACCTTCAGTCGCTTTTCCTTTCAGTGTTGTCCATACAGAACCACAAACATATCGACATTTAGAGAACGAGGCCAATCGATCACTCTTAAAGTTCACTCTTAAGTAAATTTTTTGTTACCTTGTGAGATGGCTTTAAGTATCCATTTCAATAATTGTATTGTGTTATATAATTGGGCTTCGATATTCAGTTACTACACAGGTTGCGGAAGTGTAAGCGGAGACGGGTAATTCTGTTAGTGGATTATGTGTCGTCGACGCGTCGTCTGTGTTGCGTCACTTTGTTATTTCTACTATCGATCACCAGACACAGAGGTCGGTTTATACGGTCAGGGTCTGCGGCGCAGCGCAAGACAAAGGAAGAATTAATAATAGATTAAAGAATAACAAAGTGATTGTGATTGCCAAAGGTTTAAGGGAAGGAGTGCATAGAGATAGTATAGATAGAGAAGGGATGCCATAGGCAGTTATGTGACCCCACCACGATGCAAGCCTTGTCGTGGCCGTGGGGCTCAGTAGCCTGGGGTGATCCGAGCCACCTTGGACGAAGCTAATTGCACCGAGTAGGTGTATGCTCTTTGTACCCCTCTTATAAGAAGAGGGGACTAATGGGCAGGCGGAGGAGGCGCTCTTCGTGCCCCTCTTATAAGAAGAGGGGACAAAAGAGCAAAAAACAATGAGGCGGCGCTATAGCGCACGGGTCAAGGGGCGAGGATGGGAACCTCGCCCCACTGAACTGTTCCAAAGTTGGTGGGGTTGTCCTGTGGTGTGATGTAGAGGTGGCGTCGGTCCCTTAGGGGGCTGACTGGCCGTCGACGTGCCCTGATGATTTGCTGTTCCGAGGCACCTCACCAAAGGCGGCACTGATGGCACTCGCGGTGGTTTTTGTGGGTATTCGGCACTATAATGTGCCGCGAGCCCCACACACCACTGGACCCCACCCAGGGCCAATGAAGGCGCGTAAATTTGTTTCCAGCGTCAACAAAAAAAGGGTAGTTATATGACGGCGATTGGCCGTCTTGGTCAATAGAGAAGGAAGATGCGAAAGCCTTTTTCTTGGTCTACCTAATCTTGCATACGCATTGCGCAGAGAGAATTGAATGAAAAAAGCGAGACAGATAGTGCTATCCCTTTTGACTTAGACGGGAGCATCTCTGTAGTATCTCTACGAGGGTTACGCGTCTGCATGAGAATTATGTGGATGTCTATGGTCATCAACAGACTCCGACTGCCCGTTTGCTATTTATTATAAAAGAAATGGAAAAATCTGTAAAGTAAGCAAAGCTCGTCGTATAGATTAGTGAGAGTACTGTGCTGCATTGCAGTCGATTTGGGCCTGGGGTGGTACCTCTCGCTTATATGACACCGCCGTAAAGTGACTGCTGTGCCGTCGCGTTTCGCGCGGTTTGTAAGTACCCAATGTTCCGTTGGAGAGAGGAGGAAAGGAGGGCGCATCTACATGTCAAGAATGCGGATATCCGGTAATCGTGAAAAGCCTCCGTCTTCTCGTTTGCCTATGCTAGGGATAAAAAAAAAATATATTGATAAATCATTGTTTGATTGGCGACAAATTTGCCACAGGCACAGAAGAAGTCTGTTTCATGTCTAAAGTCGTCGGCATCGATAACATGCGGCATCCAATAAGAAAGTCAGGTTTTTATCATCTCAATGCATACCTGTTCAATAGTAGTGTTATTACATAAGTATCAATTATAAGTAATCAAAGTACGTAATTGCCTATCGACTGACTCGTTTACGTTATTTTTTGTCTAATGATTTATTCAATTGAACCAGTTAATTGTTATTGAAATGGAAATGCAATACATTGAGTGCGAGTTGCTCAGTACTCGCTAGTGGAGCGTTTTAAGATAATTGTGACAAGTTTGCCAAAAAATGTTAGGAGTATATTCAGTCTTTAAAGTTTATGGGTGTGACATTATATTTTTACCATAACTTCTAATGAACAGAACAGATTTGGGTAGACGTTACGTGTTCGTTGAAACTGTGATACTTTCACCCTTGAGATTTGACCAATAAATAAAAAAAAAATTATTGGTAGTATTTGTGTGACAGGGAAATGCGATGTGAAGCCGTACAAAGTGGAAACATTTGAATGTTTCTTTTGATTTGATAAATTATTTAGAATTTAAATCCTACATTATCGCTGATGAACGTAGGCCATATAAAATTTTCTAGAAGGTCATTATGGATCATTATGAAAACTTTAATAATGTAAATAAAGGTGTGAATAAATATCAAAGTAAATCCTTATTTAGCTGCAGAAACCATTGACAACTAGCTACCCCGACAGACGTTGTCCCGTCGTAGATTAAATTTGTTGTCCCGGCGACGCGTAATTTTTACGAGGCCGAAAGTAAAATTTATTTTATTTGTATTTTTTGTAAATCAATGAATATTTGCCAATTTTTGTGCAATATCCGTGCGCCGGATAAGCCCGAGCGAATTGCTAGTTATGAAATAAAACGTGTTCAATCTGTTGGTATAATCTGATAAATGTTATTTTTTACAATAAAGAGGCAAAGATTAAGTACTTAGTAGTGCCTTCTCTCTGTCTTCTCCCTCCAATGGGCAACCGCAAAATTCACAAACCGCACGATACGCGACGCGACTGTCACTTTAACTCATTGAAGGTATCATTCGTATGATATCGTCCGGTTGTGCCGGCAGAAGTCGGTCGCAATGGGGGACCTCTTATATTATACTATTACTAGTGATGCGCCCCGGCGAATAAATTACACCAACAACTAAACCTTCATTGGGAATCGTTCAGTCTATTGGCGAATATCGTAACGATCACATACAGACATCCCAAATTTTGTGGACGTTGTTTTATATAGTCGTACAAGGTTTACTACTACTAGTTCAGGTTTAATAAACGGTATTGCAACGTTGGTTCCATGATGAAAAACAATCCAGATTTAAGTGATTGTCTCCATATTTAGAAAACTGCATGTTACCATATTAGTTCCATAGTTAGCACATTCCATAGATGTGTCTATGTAAGGAATGTTCGCCAATCCAACGATTGCTAAAATAATGGTCATCATTTCGCAAAAGGCTGAACGACATTCTGTAACCAGTCCGAAGGAACTCTTTGAGCAGTGGAACCGCACCGGCCCCACCTGTGTGGGACAATAACCAATGCTCCGGTAAAGTGTGACAGAGATAGTGTGTAAAGGTTGTATTTTTGCCATTAGAAACCAATAGGTTGGACTGATTTGTTTCCTGTGGACTTTTTGTCGTCCTATTTATATAATACCTACGAACTGTTGCCCGCAACTGAAAGGAATACAGACAAACTACTGGCCCATTGGATGGGCGGAGGAAAGAATTGCACTGGATTTTTCGGAACTGAATTTATGTGAAGTAATACAGTTTCATTGGATTGTCATAAGTGCCCAATGAGCGACAATATTAGATTTAGGGTCGTACGGGGAACCGACCCGCCACTCCCCCGCAGATGAGAGATACGAGATCGGCCAGCGGTATACATGCATAGGTCTATTCATAAGCACGAAGAGGCACCCAATATACGAAGGCGCATGTGACCAAGCGCTTGCTAAACTATAATAATAATGTCGTCCGAGCCAAGCTTCGCCCACCGCGGCCATTCTCTTTAGACACTAGCCTGCGCAGGACATGTTATAGTGCACAGGTGTGTGCGCAGGCATAAAGTCTAGCCAAATATATTATGTACATAAAGTATAGCTAAATATATTATGTACTTAAAGTCTAGCTAAATATATTATGTACATAAAGTCTAGCTAAATATATTATAAACATAAAGTTTAGCTAAATACGTATATACATAAAGTTTAGCTAAATATACTATATACATAAAGTCCAGCTAAATATATTATATACATAAAGTCTAGCTAAATATATTATGTACTTAAAGTATAGCTAAATATATTATATACATAAAGTCTAGCTAAATATATTATATACATAAAGTCTAGCTAAATATATTATGTACTTAAAGTATAGCTAAATATATCATGTACTTAAAGTATAGCTAAATATATTATGTACTTAAAGTCTAGCTAAATGTATTATGTACATAAAGTCTAGCTAAATATATTATATACATAAAGTCTAGCTAAATATATTATAAACATAAAGTTTAGCTAAATACGTATATACATAAAGTTTAGCTAAATATATTATATACATAAAGTATAGCTAAATATATCATGTACTTAAAGTCTAGCTAAATATATTATGTACTTAAAGTCTAGCTAAATATATTATGTACTTAAAGTATAGCTAAATATATTATGTACATAAAGTCTAGCTAAATATATTATATACATAAAGTTTAGCGGAATATATTATGTACAAAGTAAGTAGTAAAGTCTAGCTAACTAAACTGTGTACGAGCTAGCTAACCAAAATATCCTACGAATACCCTTTTTTTAATTTTTTTTCTTGTTGACGCGGGTGAACGCATTTACGTGCCTTCACCGCCCCTGGGTAGGTACCCCACCGGGGTAGTGGTGTGTGGGACTCGCGGCACATGATAGTGCCGAATACCCACAAAAACCACCGCGAGTGCCATAGTGCCGCCCTTGGTGAGGTGCCCCGGAACAACAATCATTAGGGCACCTCAACGGCTAGTCGGCCCCCTAAGGGACCAACTCCACCTCCACAGATGGGGTTGCCCAGCAGTGTAGGACAACCCCATAGTGGGATAGTGCAATGGGGTGAGGTTCCCATCCTCGCCCCTTGCCCCGATCCTACGAATCCTATCAGAACCTATCATAAAGGTAGAAAAAGAGGTATTTGTGTTATTCTGTCACGAGAAATTAATAAACAAACAAAAAAAAAATACCCCAGATCTAGTCTCCTCTTGGTCCAAGCATTATCCCGATTCCTTATGAGAGGATATCGGGCTCGGCTTCCTATTCTAGGGTATTTGAGAAGGGCACCAGCTTTTACTCAGAGCGACTGCTGGTAGAGTCACACTAACCCAAGGAAAACTGGACCCAAATCCTGCATTAGGTCGAGTACTAGTACCTATTCGAGGTACACGAATCCTGCTTTCCTCCCTGTTCACCTGAAGTTGAAACTTAAAAGCACTCGGAAGATATGCTTACGTTGGAACCTCACTGGTACAATGCGAGAAGATTACAACCTGGACAACCAGAATGATAAAGGTTGTGATATTCTCGCATTGTACTAGATCACAGCTTATAAAGGTTTAGTTGAAATCAATTTTATGACAGTGAAACTGCGGGTCATAATTATTTTACTAATAGAACATTAGGTGTACTTTGCAATCAATATACAGAGATGTAATAATGTCTAATGTTGTTAATAAATAAATCCGACAGAAGAATGCCAACATTTTTAACAAGAAACTTTTTCCAATTTTTTTGTACTTTTGATCATAATTTTGGAATTAAATGAGGCCTCATAACCAAGAATTTAACTTTAATGCGTATTGTACGAGTTTTAATTAAATTGGGAATGAAGCCACAGAGCACGGTCAGTAAATTATAAACGTGTAACAGGTCAGCGAGATTATAAATATTTTGCAGTATTAAACCGTCGTAAAGTGTGTGGAGTAATGAAATTGATTTTCTCCGGTGCTAGCATTTCTCTTGCGCGATTTGTAATTACAAGAAGACAGTTGGCAAATGGGTGTTCGGTCACAGGTCGGCGATTGTGAGCGCAAACTGTAAGCTGCCGGCATTGAGAACGCACACTCATTGTACATTTAAATTGTGTTAACTTTGAACTGTGGTATGGTGAAATTTATATCAGGGGTTGCCAACCGGCCGATGGTTTAAGGAAAAAAATTAATACTGGATAAATATACGTGTTTTGTAAGATTTAGTGCCATGCTGCACTGCAGCGAATTGGACCGGTACCAACGGGGAGGTAGACACCTCTCGTTCACATGATACCGCCGAGGAGTGGCATCTTCGGTTTCGCGTTTCGCGCAGTTTGTAAGTAACCGGTAGCCCATTGGAGAGGAGGTGGGAAGGAGGAAGGAGGGCAACGTATTTGCATGGTAATTATTGGCGATCTGCATTGGTCGGTAGTCATAAAAAGGCTCCTTCCTATTGCCTTGTACCATAAAGAGTTTTTAGATAACATAGGGCATTGTATTTAATCGTAGTGTTTTTAGATGACATAGGGCAGGTTTTAGGTCCTTAATGCACTGCATGACACATCAATACATGTAGCCCAGGGATACACAACGGTTTTCAATAGGAAAAAATTCTTAGTTAACACAGTAGCATCCGACCAGATTTGCACAGCAAAGGCGATTGTTAAATCTCTTAAAACATTTCTAGGAGAAAGGCATGTCTTATTGGCGGCAGACTTGACAGAACACAACTCTTTATCAGAGATCGGTTGTAGATAAGCAAAAGCTAAACACCTCCAGTTACCCAGGCATTACATAAGATCTAAACTTGGTGCTAATAGATCGTGGAGGTCTTGTCAATCAGTGTCTTGGAAGAAAGTTGAACAGGCTCGGACTGTGGATAAGAAATTGTGATGCATACGACATGCTTGCTTTCATACGGCACAATCATTAGAAAGGTCATCATCTATGTTACCACAATTCAAGTTTGATTGTTTATCAGTTTTATGAAATATAAAGTGTGCCTTGATTGCTTCCCTCGCTGACGCAGATGAGGGTTATAAAAAAATCTTGATAGGCATTATAAATTGACTACAATAAAACTACTTTTACGGATTCTATCGCGGTCTACTTTATTATTTGACTAGCCCGACGTTTTAGAAGCTCTACTGCAACCATCGTCACGGGTGAAACAACGTTCGTGTAATCGTCAATTTATATTTTGATGTCTTAACATCAAAATAGAAATTGATGTTAAATAAAAAGAAGAAAAAGGAAGGCTACGCATCGGCATAGTAATGGTGCGGATATTTTTCTTACTTTTCGTTTGCTCCCCTATACTATAAAAAATGTAACTATATAGGAAAGGAATTGACTGATGATTGATGAAAGGATGGTCATTGGTGAGAGATGTGTTTCTTGCTCTTGGACATCCAAGGAAGGCAAAAAGAAACATTAATCTATTAGGATCTGTTTAATAAATATCAGCTTATTATAATAATTACATGTATAAAAATAATTATTTAAAAAAAATAGGAATCATTAGTATTTTATTTCTTTACAATATATTCCTTAGCATTCTATACGATCGAAAGCGATACTTATATTGTAAAGAGGAAACAGTTGATTGTTGGTTTGTTTGTATTGAATAGGCTCCGAAACGACTGGGCCAATTTGAAAAAAACTGGTAGCATGATACACTTGCAACACAGGCGATATAACATTTTCTGTAACGTTATAATCATTATGAACATTTTAATTATGTAACAGAAGGTGTGAAAAAATATATCAAAGTAGGTCATTATATAGCTGCAGATATTAGTGACAACTAGCCGTCCAGGCAGACGTTGTTTTATTATAAGTTAAGTATCTTCTCATAGTCACGTGTCATATTTGCTGAAGAAAAAAAAATTTGTGTATTTGTGAAATATTATTATGATTTTCTTCCATATTCGCGCGAAGCCGGGACGGGCTGCTAGTATACTGATATATTGATCACAGAAATATTTATTAACGCGTCGTGATAATTTCATATAGCGAATATTGTTACAAAAACTTGAAGACAAAAAGTGATGGATTAAATGGCGCTATAAATTACTTTTTCAATTTAAAAGATTTATTTTTGGCGATACAATATTACAGGTGTCGATCAGACGTAAGTCTCGCGCGTCCGTCCTGGCCTATTGTGTTTCATCAGAAAAAGTAATACAACCTTTAGCTGCCAGTCAATCTGACACGCTTGGTTGGCGGTGATGCATTTCATAAGTGTGCTTGGGTATCGAATTTTTCGTTTCAACTATCTAGAATGAATATAGCAGAGAACGTATTGACATTGTTGAAGTCTTGTGTAGTTCACGCACGAAGACTGATTGATGAATTAATTCTCTCAACTGAAAGAGAACGAACTATTACTTTCACTCACTCTTATTATTTCATTATTGCTAAGGAATAACTCTTCTACTCAATTTTCATAAATAAACGAATAAAAATTGTCTACTGAAATTGTCTGTTATTTTAAAAGCAACAAGGCATATTTAGGTTAAGCAATATCTTGATAGTATATTCGAACTAATAATCAGTAAAATACGTGCAGCTTTGCTTAAGACAGGTATGAGGTACAAAATGTACTAAAAAGAATGAACTGGTACACGATTTGAACTGTACTAGTATGGAGGATCTTTTCAACGACTGATCAGGTACAATACTACCAGTCATCACGACTACTCTCAAACTACCAGTCATCACGACTACTCTCAAACTACCAGTCATCACGACTACTCTCAAACTACCAGTCATCACGACTACTCTCAAACACTACAATAAAACTATTTTTGCGGATTTTATCGCGGCTTCGTAAACAAATCAAAACAGCTCTATTTTTTAAAATGGCTAGCTGTAATGTAATATCGCGAGAGTTTCCAATACAACCACGACATATATACATTGAGGCCAATATAAGAATTTTTAAATTAACGACATGTTGTTTGCATGTGTCTCTACTAAAATTTTAAAAATGCCTATATTAAGTCCATATTGAAGCCCAGTATAACACTACCTCTTAATGTCTTACAAAACGCCCTGTATATTAGGTTAATTGTCATTACACTAGTCCCTACTTTCATTTGTCTGACTCATAATGAAACTATATCAATTTCATTCAGCATAATGATGCCGATATATTTGGGCACACGTTATGTCAGGCGCTAGTCCTCGAGATACAAAGATTGGTTGGTATAGAGACCGGGTTGCGTAACCTTCCGTAACCGACTCGGTGTGTGGGCGGAGCGAAAAAAGGCGGTGCAAAAAACTAAAAATCATTTAACATTGTTCATTTGTACACAATAAGGACTTATGTCACTTGAAAACAGAAAATGCACCCCACTTTTGACGTCGGATTTTACAACTACTGACGCCCATAGTCATCCGCATTAATGTCGTAATGCAGACGAGGTGCCCGCCCTCCTCCCTTACAATAAGCCGCCGGCTACTCACAAGGGGGGTGCAATTAACGTACGTCGATAATCACCAAATTGCCTGCGAATTCTCGTTTGTCCCCTTACAACTTTTTTTGGTAACTTTGTAAAGTGATGCTCAAAAGAATAGACAAAGAAAAAAGGAACATCAGCCGCTTCATATAAATTTAAACGCTACAACAAAGCGAGTTATATTTTCCCCATTAGCATATTTCGTATTTCCAATTTACTTTCTCGTTATGAAAGTCAAATCTTATACTGGTTATCTTCTTTAAATCTTCCAATGTGATAATTAAAAACACACCAGAAATAAAAGGCGTATTAAATAATACACATACATTTTATAGTATATGGGCGCTACCTCTTTGTAATCAAATATATTTCAAAATACTATATAATTAATGTCATAGTTTCTAATGATAATGAACAAAGCCATACATTGTAAAAATATTGGGCCGTAAACACCATCTATCAATATAAATTATTAACATGAGAGTTATATAACAAAACTAGCGATTCGTCCCGGCTTCGCTGGTAAATAATAATAAAATTATACACTAAAAATTTTGTCGAGAATGGCTCAGTCCATTGGTGAAATTCGAATGAAAATACTTTCAGAATATCTTGAGAAAATAGATCATATAAGGACAGACAGCGTTTGAGGAGTTTGTTTTAAGACATGTGTAGACGTCGGCGTTGATGTCCCTCAGATAGGTGCATGTCGCTTAAATAGTGAAGCAAATTAAATAGATTTATATTTAATTTAATTATTTCATGTTAAGTTATTGAATAGTAAGCACGACCGTTGAGGTACGTCTCTCACTTAAATAATAATAATAAAAATATCTGTGGACTTATCACACCATCTTAGCCTGGCCCTGCGCTAAATACCGTAAGGACTTGTGTTACAGATATTAGACAACGGACAATATACTTAATAATTTTTTTATAAATTTAAGATTTTTATTATAGAAATACGTAAATATATCCATCACTTAGGCGTGATTCGAACCCGTGACTTATGGCGTAACACTCCACATGTTACTAACCACACGTTACCAACCCAGCCAGCCGGTCTTCATGACACCGGCGTGAAGTGATAGCTATGCTATCGCGATTAGTGAGTGCATCGGAATCCACGATGACCCATTGAAGGAGGAGGCGGGAAGAAAGGCAACGTATCTGAGTAACATTCATGTGGTTGTGTATGGATGTCGGTAGGCCAAAAGGCTCGGACTTCTCGCTTGCACCCTCATAATAAGAAAAAGTTAAGTTTAAAGGAAAGAAGAAGAAGCAAAGGATACAAAAACAGTATCCTTACTACAACTGGATTCTCCCAAGTTATCTGGGTTGCTCTTGGCCTACTGTCACGTCAAGGCTCGATCTATGTTGAGGTGGTACGTATGAATGACCTCGAGTGATATCACTTGTTATGTTGGGGAAAAGCTTATAGTTATCAAACTGCAGGACTGATTATTACAAAAGAATAAATAAGAAACCACCGCAATGAAACTTTTTAATTGAAAATTCGCATCGAAATCAGGCCATCCGTCTTACCACACATAGTCTGTGCCTGAATAATGTTAGAGACTAGAGGCTGGTTCATTTATCACGCTAATGCTGATATATAATTTAAATAGTTTATTGAAAGCGTACCATTACACAAATGTTTTGCACTAATAAATATCGCTGTGGGAACCTGCGTAGGTGCTATCTGCATCGTTAAGTGTTTAGCATAGATATATATTTGTTATTCAGGTCTGTTTTGTCATTCTAATGTCCTCTTGTTGCGTAACCGTTAAAAGTTCATTGCAATTCTGTATATACTCCACTGCACAATTTATGTTTAAGGAAATGAGCGTTCATTTAATAATTCATTGAATAGATTCCTTCGATCGGTGAAATAATACTATTTTATATTTCTGTCAATTATGTGTAACTTATTTACTGTTTTTGTTAGCAGACATTCATACACTCTAGGATTTCATCTAAGACATTGATAGAATTCAGATTCAATGTTAATTTTAATATTGCTAAGCTGTAAGATATATAGGGTTAAAAATGGCTAAAATAACTTCGAGAAAAAGATAGTATAGCCGTGCCACTGTTTTATCCATTCTGCGCTAGATAAAATCGTATAAGTACTCATTGTATTGGAAAGAAAGAAAGCAGAAAGAAAGAAACGATGTTTATGGACCACAAACAAGAGACATACGAGGAAATTTCACAATATAGGAATAAAAAAATATAAAATAAAATTAGCACTAATACAAAAGTGTGCCTCTCGGATGCGCCAAATTGGTTTAGTTCCGCATAAGTAAGACGAACATGATGCACAAGGCACCTGACACCGGTTTTCAACCAAACCATCCACCGAGAGCGTCACAGCTGTCATTAGCTCTACGTATAGATGAATTAAATTAATTGTACCGTTGCCAATCTTACTTCGGCGATGTACTTAATTTAAAACCGTTAACATAATGTTGTGTGCATTCTGTTTTATGTTGTTATGTCTTGTCAGCATCCGAGTTGGGATGATTGTCATGGTGACATTACATCTTCCATTCCATTTGAAACCTACCATTATACAACATAGCGTTGTTTTTTGCAAAGCTTGACATTCCTGATTATTTTGTAATGAGTACTTATAGAGCCGATCGGGCATTGCGATCGCCATCACTGGCTAATATCGCCGTGCAGACAAGTCATTAGGCATGCATTGACGCTTAATTATTACGTTTGAGGTCGGTACTTAGCTTTCCCCGTAAGCGTGGGACCCGTAATATTGAACTTGGAGCAAGCTCTGCTGCTTGTTAGTGCTTAATCGTGGATAGCCTACTTAACGGTGAGCGAAGATAATATCTAGTCGTCGTGTGCTCTGTAAAGATTATCTTCTATGAGAAATATGTGTATTATAATTTGTGTTCGAGGGAAATCGTGCTGTAAGAGGTAGGCAACCCCACCATGGATCAAGCCTTGTCGTGGTGCTGGGGCTGAGTAGCCTAAGGTGTGTAAAGACTAAAAGAATGGGCTTAATTGGGTCCTCTCAACTTCTCTTATAAGAAGAGCGACAAAAGGGCAGTAGGAGGCATCTCTGTTAAGCGCCGGATTGTGAGGACGGTAACCCCACCTAATTATTTTTTCACTCTAATTATTTAAGAAACCTTTTCCGAAGTTGAGAGGGTTGATTTGTGGTGCGGAGTGAACCCACTGGGGATATAGTGTTGGTCCCTTAGGAGTTGACTTGGGGTCGACACCACACTAAAGGCGGCACTGATGTCATTTGCGGTGATTTTTGTGGGTGTTAGGCACAACCAACTATGTGAATGCGTTCTTACCGTCAACCAGCAAAGTCAATTTTGCATTCACTTCTTGAGCAGCAATATAGGGAATATACCTCTCTGCTCTCGCTGACATAGAGCTGTCTTCAATATTGATGTCTTAAGTTTACACGAATATTTCTCATTACAATAAAACAACTTTTACGGACTTTAACGCGGTTCAACCAACTGGCTCAACGTTTCAGATGCTTTACAGTAACCATGGTCACGGGTGGTCAAATCCCCAAAAACCAAAGTTTTATTACTACATGAAGAGGTAGTGCCATGCTACATATCCACCATGGTTCAAGCCTTGTCTCAGTGGTCTGGGGTTATCCGAGACGCCTTGGGCAAAGCCAATTGAACCGAGGAGGTAGTTGCTCTTTGAACCCCTCTTATAGAAAGAGGGAACTAAAGAGCGACAGGCGCTCTTTGTATCCCCCTCATAACAAGAGGGGACACAAAAACAAAAAAAGTGTCGGCGCTATTGCGCACGGGGCAAGGGGAGAGGATGGGAACCTTAACCGATTGCACACTCCCAAAGTAGGCGGCGTTGTCCTATACTGCAGGACAATCCCATCTGCGGAGGTGGAGTCGGTCCCTTGGAGAGCTGACTAGCCGTCGAGGTCCCCTGATGATTTGTTGTTCACACTCACTCGCAGTGGTTTTTGTGGATAATCGTTACTATAATGTGCCGCGCGTCCCACGCACAACTGGACCCGACCCAGGGCCAGTGAGGGCGCGTAAATGCTTATTCCTGCATCAACAAAAAAAAAGTGGAGCACACTTGTAGTGTTGCTACATTGCAGACGAATTGGTTACGACTGCAGAGGTACCTCTCACGTGGATACCACCGCAAAGTGACAGCCATGCTGTGGTCATACATGCGATGTGTAAGTTTCCGGTTGCCTCTTGGAGGGCAACACATCTGCATAACTTGAAGCCAGTTGTAGTTATTTTTAGAATCCCTGGACAGGTCTTTTTCTCTTTTGTCCCCCTTCTTATAAGAGTGGTAGAGCGAGAACTCTTCCTCCTCCTGATCTTGAACCCCGTCTTCTTATAAGAGGGATGCAAAGATCCCCCTCGGTTCAATTGGCTTCGCCTGGGTTCAACTCTACCTGGATTGAACTCCTAGCTACTAAGCCCCACCTCCACGACAAGGCTTGCCAAAGTGTGCTCCACATATGTGAGCTAATTAGACCTTTGCACACAAACTTTCGGACCATAGTTTAATCAAGCCTATAGATTGATCACGATTTTGCAAGTTGCTTCATTCGATTATATAATGCCGCAGCATGTTCATGACATGTTCATACCAAAACGGGCCACGATGACCATTTGCCTTCTGTCATGTAGCGTGATTGCCATGCCAACTGCTGTCACGAACAACGTGAAAAATTCTCCGTATCGAATGCGATCTATGAGATGAGCCTGAGAACTGGACTATGCCACAGCCTCACAGGTGTTATGTAATCATACTTACTTTAACACAAGAGTAACAATTAAAATTATTGGACGCATATAGTTGTTGCATGCGGATGTTGTTATTGAAATGTTTTACTGTTATAACAAAGATTGATATAGTATGCCCAATTGTATCATGTAGGCATGGCATGCCCATAATCATCAGCAGGATCGAT
>JAFELO010000049.1:974883-998172 GCA_017140195.1 Eumaeus atala | reverse complement strand
ATATATATAATAAAAAATCATTATTCTAAGTAAGAGCCCATAGACGACAGTAGATACCCAATTTGTGTACATGAAAAAATGGAAGGAATATGGCTTTATTAATAGCATGCCATTAAATAGTAACTCTATCTGGCAGATGGCATACGTTACGCGTTACATCTATGCGACTGCACAAGCAGCCAGCTGCTACGCAGTATAGATTTCAATGGTAACCGATACTCTTCTCTTCTACTATTGCTGACCTGTGATAAATTTATGTTAACGCGGTCGTAGATTAGGTTGTAATCGCTTGTGGTAAAGCACCGAGTTTGTAAAACTATTCTGTTAGTAACTACTGAATGACTAATCGACTGACTGACAAACGACGCACAGCCGAAACTACTGCACCTAGAAAATTGGTGTAGAAAGGATTCAACACCTAAGGTGATGAAGTTGATGGGTGAAATTTTAGAATGTTACGCTGGTAAAAATTCTCTGCTAATCTTGTATAATTAAGGAAGCTGTGCCAGCGCTTTCACCCTTTTGTAATTATACCTTTTTCCCTGGTAGAAAAGTAAATTTATATTATTCCCGACTACGCAAGAGAACGTACGCACTTTCTAATTTGTAACATTAATAGGATTCACACTTTCCTTCGTGTGACAAAGTGTGTAAGTAGTGTGAAAGAGGAAAGAGTGCACTTCTTTCTCCGACAGTGAATTTACATTTGGAAATTAACGTGAAAGGTATGCAATTAACATGTACTGGTCGGCGAGCTGCGAGTCGTCTTGTCTGCTAACTGCAACGTGCTTTCACAGCTAATTAATATACTCGTGTTTCATTCTAACTGATGTATGGATTTGTGTAGACACTCGACTGTACCACGAATTACGGCTATTTAAAAAAAAGGCTTCACTGTCATCATCATCAGTCGGAGTATATGCAGGGACGGACGTACACGTCCGCTGGAGAGGACCGAATTGTCTTTGTCACCTTAAGATTTTCATTAGGAATATCTAATTGATTTCTTCTCAAAAGATTAATAGAATAAAGTCTACTAACATTGTAACTGCAACTGACATAATCAAGTTATGTATATTTCATCATTATCAGTCCTTATCGGTCATCATTATTAGCCCTTATCGGTTATCTGCTGGACATAGGCCTCTCTCAATAGACCGATCTCCTGCTACTCGCATCCATCCCGGACCGGCTACTGCACAGAGATCGCCTTCCCACCTGGTCAACGGTGGACCAACACTTCGTTTTCCTAAACGCGGCCTCCAATCCAAAACCTTACTGGCCCATCTGCCATCTGTACTTTTTAGTGTGTGACCAGCCCATTGCCGCTTCAACGAGCCTATTCGTCCCATGATATCGGATACTTTAGTTTTCTGCCTTATGACTTCGTTACTAGTTCTGCCGGACAGAGAAACATGAGAGCATAGCACGTTCAATAGCCCGTTGAACTACTGCAGACTTACGGACCAGTCCATTAGGCCATGTTTCGGCCCCGTAGGTCATCACGGGGACAACGCATTGGTTGAAGACTTTCGTCGTCTCATCACGAAATCTCAGGAACTACAAGTGCACGGACTCTCAAATTTCGCAGGGGGTTTTTTAAGACGCTGTGTTCACTAAGATGCGACTTTTCGAAGTTCAATTCCTAAAGGTGAGCTTTTGGTTTAGTTTGATTGAAACTACCGTTACTATAAGCTGTACTATCAGAATTTTTTTCTAAATTATACGCGGGTCAAACCGAGGGGAAGCTGTGCCTTCCGTAGTAGATAAATAACACTTTTAGATCATGCATTCAGAATAAATATTTCTTTACAAATTCCGGAGCTACGAGTAAGTTACACCGCAACCTAATCGTAAATTGCAGTTTTTGTAAAGTAAATCACATTTTGGCCATAGGCTTGCCACCTATGACATCATGGGCCTCAGTATCTTGACTAATCGTGGGCGTTCTAGTATATCTACTGGAGTTGTGTATGTACTAGAACATCTCTGCCTACCTCTTCGAGGATAACAGGCGTGAAGGTACTTTTTTATCATATTGAGCATTGCGTTTGCCTCGCTCAGGTACATCGCCACCGGGGACGAATAAGAAACGTACCCAGATACACTGACAGACAACAAAATACATGTCCAACCACGAACGGTGCGAATGACATCTTTAGAATAGGGACTAACCCCAATACGATCTGTGATAGTCCGAGCTCGAATAATACCGCCGTACCGGTAAGCCAAACGTTTACGTCAGCGCCAAGGCCATTTTAGATCCCCGATGTCAGAGTCAGGGTAGGAGGGATTTCTCGATCCATCTGGCCATGACTGTAATAGTAAAATTAGCTATTACAAACACCCTCATTTTGGGATGGATCTTTCACCATTCGGGATAGAGAGAGAGCGATCGGTCCCTCTTTCGTCACGTAACCTAGCATCGACGCCCGACGAACACTCATAACAATCCGATGACGCTGTATTGGGCTTCCCTTCGCTTTCACAGCATAAGTTCAGGTCCGAAAACAAGCTCAAACGCCCCAGTTATTCAAGAAAAGGCAACAGATATCGTATGACCAATATTTCACATATTTCTCAAAAAACCATAAACATTCCACGGATTTAGATAGTTAGTATATTTTCGAGTCGCGGGATGCTCGTCGTTCCGCAAGGAGTCGTCGTAGTAATCCATTGCGATGTCCCTGTTCACATCGTATTGATATTCCACGTTGTCTCTCCGGGGCTGACAGAAGCCAACTCCTGCCAATTTTAGGCCGGATATTTTGAACTTGGCGTACTCTAAATGGCAAATATTATGGTACGTGACTCCGTCGCTGCCACACGCGGGGTTATACATTTGGCACGTACGGCTGCACGGTCCTGGATGCAGCAGAACCAGGTCTTTGATCCTGGCACGCGCTTGTACGAACCTCTCGTATGTGGCGAACGTCTCGAAGTTTGATCCGCACACCTGTCCGATCGCCGCGTTGTACTGTGGTTTGGGCAACTTCCACACTCGGTTCGCGGGGTGTAAGCCGTTTGTGGCAGATGCGATACATAAAATTATCGCTGAAAATTAAAAATAATATAAGATTTTTTTCTAATAAAATCTAAACTGGAAACAATTCCTACTCCTCCTATTTACTTCTGATTAAATTCGTCGCTGGTCCCAAGGCATTTCATTTTTAGCATTCCCTCGAGCTCCCTGCGTTCATAGCAAAGGGTCATAAGTGGTGGCCGCTATTGTTCCTGGAGACACTGGAGTGGCATGGTTGGGAAAGTGTGATGGGCCATGCCCGATTAAAGAAACAAGATTTTTTGCAAGCAATATGTTAGGGATTAATGGAGCATTCGCAGTTTTTATAGATTACAGACAAGCGAGCAATCGGAGCCATTGAATAACTACTGTCGCCAATTACTGCTCGCATGTTACTTTTTACATGGATGTATTGCCGGCTATAACCCATCCTCCCCAACGGGTCACCGTCTGATCACGAAGCACACGAAACTCAACAGCGTAACTTTTACTTTGGGACGGTATCATGTGAGCGAGAGGTAACCAGGTGGTGTCTGCCCGATTCAGCTGTAATGCAGTACTCACTAGTGACCCTGGCCACCGGGAATTCTTATGTACTGCGACTATCCCTGCCAGGCGGTATTATTCGTGTATGTGAGAGTGTTACACTACTGGCAATGCCAGATCGATTTCGGTGCCATGTAAAAAAAAATAATTACCAAAATATTCCATGGTCCTAACATGACGTGTTCCACGCACTGTTGCCTACGGAATGAAGCAAACTAAATCCAATTACAAATTATTGTTTTGTGACAAAAACATTGTCGTGGTTAATTATGCGTGTGATTGTTAACGCGCAGTCGCTAATAGTAGGTGTTGATTATTAATAAAACGGTCAAGTGCATGTCGGCGCACGCACAATTTATGGTTCAGTACTTTCACAGAAATACGGTAACCCTGACGTGGCCTTTTCGTTGTTCCTCCTTTCGACGGCCGCAACGTGTAAAAAACATAATTTATAATAAAGTCGTCAAAAGCTGTCTGTCTGTATGTGATGATTTTTGTCTAAACTTCTGCTGACAGGTTTCATTTCGGTTACACCCATAGAGGTATTCCCAAGGAAGGCTTTATAACAATCCTTAACATATTATTCACGGGCGTAGCCGGGGCGGATCACGAGTATATGTATTAATTAATTCACAATGAGTAAACCTTTTAAAGTAAAGAAAGCTGAGATTCGCTTGCTTAATTATTTAATTGTATTACGAATTACGAGATCATTAATGTCTCCAGCTTGGCACTTAACAAGAATACAATAAAGCCCATTTCACTAAAACCCTAAAAGCATGCGAGTATGCCACGAGTACATACAGCTGCTTTTAGAGGAATATTTTAAATACAACGCAACCAAGTGTTGGAACAATCTACCTCCTCCCCTACGAAAATATGTGATCAACTCCTAATTTTAAGCAAGACTACAAGTTTTTATTACTGGAACGTTTTTGCAGCCAATAGCATGTGAATGACAGACATAAAGCGACCCAGTATCATATTGCCTTGGACCTAAACCGTTCGGTTCTGAAGTTTGTTACCTAAGCGCAAAATACACGGTTTTCATCACGTCTTATAATATCCAGTATAATATCACGCATCTGTGTATGGATTATGTTATGGCATTCCAGTGAATTCACATCACCTTTTATTTAATTTGGTCTACCAAAAGAATAAATTTCCTGCATGGTTTTAACAGTGCTTGCTTGCGTCATATTACTTGTTAGATATTCACCACAATGTCAGTTACGTCGCCCCAAGCGATTGATAAATATAAGGAGTCACTGAAAATCAGCGTCATATTATTATACACCTAATGTATGTGTGGCAGATGCTGAGTGGCCAGCTCTATTGGCTACAGTTGCACTGTAGTCACAAAATTAATATGTGTATGTAATGTAATGAGCGTTACTAAACAACAAAAATGTAATTATAATCAATAAAATCTTTCTATATTAAAATATTTTTGACGTAAACTTACATAACACTTTCTTTTACAAGCACCATGTGATAATGGAGGATTTTGATTCGATGAGGCTTAATATAGCCGTAGACTCATATACTATGTAGTGTCATGCACTATGCATGGCGCTGCCTCCTCCCATGCACCATGGCATTACTACTTCCTAAAACGTGTTGAGGAGATTCCATAATTTTATATTTGAATATGATATTACAGGACAGCAGGAGGATTTCGACACATTCGATCATGACGGTGATTCTGTCTAATTCCACGAGAAAACCTAAAGAAACGCGATAAAATCCGTTAAATATTCACAATAATGTGATATGAATTTACACTTTTCCACTTTGTAGGCGTTAGTGTTCGCGACCTTAACAGCATTCAAATATAAGAGTTTAAGCTACTTTTGGCGGAACCCTGGAAAACATCAAAGTGACGATAATTAATACATAATACGTCATTAAAGGAGGAATCTTATCTGCTTTGAAAAGATTAATGTTTTACAACAGTTATTAAATTAAATGATAATAAAAATATTATATAGAAAGTTATCTGCAGTTACAACCAGGTGACAAGCTGCAGTGGCAATGGACGGACCACTCTGCTTGCAGCACCGAGAACTGCTTGTGATGGAAGTGTTCTGGGTGCTGGCCCCATGATAGAGTGAAGACCTGGTCATGGTAGAGCCGCTGGATACAAGCAATTTGTAACTGCGACCCGTGTGCACTCGCAGGCATATGTAAAACAAAGGCTGTTATGTCAAAAAAAGTTGCATATGTCAAAAAAGTTCTGACTGGAAATAGTGATGACCATAAAATTGTGGTATAGGATGCATGCATGCATGCTTTATGATCAATTATCGTATACGCTCAGCTTCGCGAGCTACAGAGTGATAACAAAAAATGGAAGCTGAAAATGCATTAATGAGGTAATAAACACAAACGGAATAACTATTACATCTGCTTTTGTTTTTTTTTTTCTAGTAAATCATATACGTGTATTACAAATAAATTGATTCTATTCTATTACTTATAACTTTTTATAAGAGCCTGTGAATGTTGCATTGCACCGTAAAGTGATAGCTAAGCTGTCGCGTTTAGTGCAGTTTGAGAGCAGCCGGTAGCCCATTGGAGGAAAGGTGGAAACGAGGTCAGCCCGTTCGAGTGACACAATAACGTGAATGTCTATTATGTAGTCGTACAAAAGCTCATATTGTTCGTTTGCCCCCCTATACTATTAAAATAACTTCAGACTATGATCGCGCCTGTCGAATTCGTGTGCACTGTAGCAACGGTCATTGTTACCTCTTGCATTTCCATTCATTACTGAATAATTCACATGGTTTAAACACCATGAACTGAACATCTGGCCAACAACCAATGATCGACCGGGCGGCGCAGAGGTAACACGTCTCGGGTGAGTCGCTCGGAGTAAGTCTAGTGAGAGGAAGTGTCATGTTGCATGTTAGGAGATAGTGCCACGCATGGTGCATGACACTACATTCGACAGAAATGCAACAGAATTGGGCCGGCACGACCGGGGACGTACTTCTCGCTTACTTAATACCGGCGTAAAGTAATAGCGTCGCTGTCGCTTTTCGTACTGCTGGGCGGTGACCCATTGTGGGGGGGGATGATAGGAGGGCACTACCTTTTCCTAACGTAAAAGTCCACAGATACTATTATTATTATTAATATAGATCCGATGTAGTTGATATGTAAATTCACTTCACAAGAGTTACAACACTAGCCCATGGGATTGTCACAGTATGGCGTGTAGATGACGGAGATACCATCTGGTTTCATCATGAATTTCACTTGTAATACCACACCCACGCTGGGGCATTCGTTACGCCCCAGCCCTGGGCTAGTGATCGATATTACGTTCTTCGATGTTGCAACACTGATATTGTAATTTTCTCCCCGTCAGGTGCGGTAACAATAAAGATAAGATAGATAGAGGAGGGATCAGTTTCGGTGAACAGAGAAGGAAGATGGAAAGCAGTACTCTCTTTGTCTATCTTTGTTGGAATATTAATTTAAAAGAAAAGATACAGAGAGTATACTAGATTTGCTGTAACTATCGACATTGACGGCTGCGTTTTAGGCATTCTCCATTTACATTAAATCTATGTTATAAAACTGCGGCAATTGTTAAAAATGGGTCTTGTTTTTACTTGAATGAAGACGTAGTGTCATGCTGCATGGGAGGAGGTAGTGTAACGGAATTGGGCCGGCACGACCGGGGAGGTACCTCTCGCTCACTTAATACCGCCGTAAAATGACACCTCCGGTGTCGCGTTTCGCACGGTTTGTGAGGGGGAAAGGAGGGCAACGCATCGGCATAGTAATTATGTGTATGCTAATGGGCGTCGGTAGTCGTAAAATTGCCACTTACAGTGAACACGGTATTTGTACAATTCAACTGACAATATTTCTATTAAAAGTAGAATTATTAGAGATCAAGTGATCAGTTAAACAGCAAGGAAACTTCTACAACCCTAGATAAACTTAGCACAGTCCTGAGAACAACCGACCAGACAAACTAGTAGTACAACATAAATTTATGTATATTAAACCTAAGCCTGGAAGGAACATGTCAGAAGTTAAATAAAATAATATGCGGCTCTCAGACTATCTAAGTAAGGAAGCCTAAATATTGGGTCCTTACATATGAAATTGGCGTTTCTCGTGCTGGCCACTTTAATCAGGAATTTCTCCTGTTTGGTAAGGAATTCCAAATTCAAATTTGTACAGCTATTTACTCATTTGTGCTTAAATGACCGTAACGCATTTGCCTTCTTTCTTCTGTTTGCGTCACTCATTTTACAATATCGCATTATTTACGAATACTGATCCACCGTGATACTACTGTTGAGAAATAGACTCGAAAGTGAATGATGTGTATGGCGGTTGTGTTGCAAAAGAAAACACAGTATTCGTTTCTTGTTAAAACGTTTTCGTTCTTGAAATTTCGACCTGCAGGCCAAGCCCCGTCGACGACAAGAGACCCAAGTTGATAATGAAGAGTTGAAGACTATTGTGGAAGCAGAACCATCCCAAAGCACGTCCGAGTAAGCTGCAGGCTGCGATGTTAGTAATAAAATTTTAATTCACTTGAAGCAAATTGGGATGATTAAAAACCTCACGAATTGACTGAAGCAAACCGGCAAACGCGCGTCGACTGCTGCGTTACACAACTAAACCGGCACAGTAATGAAGGTATTTTAAGCCGAAACTGTGCTGAAAATGGATTCTTTACGATAATTGGATGCGCTCTGCGCAATGGTTGAATCCTGGCCAGCCAGCCAAATCCTGCCCCAAGCGAAAATGAACTCCAAAAAATTTACTTGTTCGCGTTTGGTGTACTAGTGCAGGTACTGTTCATTGCAGTTTTCTCAAATCTGGCCAGACTATTACGGCTGATGTCTATTGTCAGCAATTGCAAACCATGATGGAAGAACGGGTGGCTAAACAACCTAGGCTGGTCAATGGCTCCACGCCACTGTTGCTTCACGACAATGCTAAATAACACACCGGGCAACAGATGGCTACCAAATTAGTAGAGCTTCAACCGGAAAGTCCAAGGCATCCTCCGTATTCCCCGGACCTTGCTCCAGCAGATTATAATTTTTTTTTCTAAATTTGGATAACTTCTTGCAAGAGAAAAAATCAACTCTGATGGGTCAGTCCAAATCATCTTCAAAGATTTTATTGATCCGTCCGTCCGACTGGTTTTTTTAGTATTTGTTTTTTTAAATTATTATTTGTTTAAGTATTGATCCCTTATCAATGAACTTACCAATGATTATCAATGAACTACCTACGAGATGGCAAGAGTGCATAGAAAACAATGGTTCATACTTTGATCAATTAAATATATTAAAAAAATATTCGGCTTTTTGTTCCTCCCATAAAAACGCTATTGTCATATATAATATCAATGTATAGAAATTTTTGCCCCATATACGAAATGTCGATACTAACCTTATGTCAAAAATCGTATCAAATCGATATATTTTTCCGATAACTAGCTGATCTCTATACATTATTTACGAGCGTCTGTATGCCGCTGCATGCAGACGAAGAAGTCGGTTACGAGTTGTTACAAAATTATCTATGCATCGTGGAGCAAATCCATTTGTATAATATACGGTTGTTTGTTCGGTAAGTGTAAGAAAAATTGCATAATTTGAGCCAAGAGCATTTAATCGCGTGGAACTAATGTTACGGTATATTCTACTAATTAGATTCAAAAGGTTGTATGTTCGTTATTTTGGATTGCCACGACCGGTGAGGTACGACATATCTCGATCGTAACACCGCCGTGATGCTATGTCACGTTTTGTTCTGTTTTCGAGTAGCCAGTGGCCCATTGCTGACATCTACATTACAATAATGCGCATGTCTATGGGAGTCTGCAGTCGTCAAAATGCTATATAATAAAATTCTTCCACACGAAAAGTTCTAAAAAAAGGATTGGATGAGATTTTATACAAAAATACATTACAATTTGAAGTAACATAACTTCCCATTCTGTCCCCGAAAATTAACTCTTAGTAAATGATGTAGCCATCGAGTCAGCTATGTGGGAGCAAAAATGGTCCAATGGGGGAAGAGCATTTCCATCTGATGATGCTCATGTATCCTCTTCAAACATAACCATGACTTCTATCTAGCGTTATGAGGGCGAGCGATACTTACTTAGTAGTGTTACCCCGACTAAAGACTACTCACACGTACAAAAGTAAATTTTAAAATGTTTTAACGTAGGCACGACTTTTGTACACTATTTTACGCATGTCGCATTACGCTCGTCTATAGAACGGGGAAACGGGGGTAAGCGGATGTGTGTCCATCGCTCGCCTCATCTTGCCCTGTAGTCTGTACATTTCCAAGCCTTTATTTTTTATTTTTTTTTCTAATCACATCATAACATTAGAAGTCATGTTAGGTGACATATACAATACTCATTTGGTACATATCATATTTAATTTAAAAATATACATACATACATACTCGTAATATACAAAACATAAGTAAGGAACCCTATAAACGTTTATATCTCAATAAAGTAACGCAAGGCTTGCGCGGTTTTAGTGGGGAATAACCTTTTTGTTAAATTATATCCATAAACTATCCGTGGCATAACCGCTTAAATGGCAACACGTAACCGCATTAACCTAAGTGCATTGTAATTACGTACAGACAGACGCTCGTCGGAGAGAAATGTTAAATACACAAAAAAGTTGTTGAACAGGTGACGGATAACGATAGACGGATACATGAATCAGAATAAAGGAAGTAAAACATATATTTAGTGAGGAAGGTCATGACTCTTTTCCACCTTCCCCCTAATGGGCCACCGGCTAATCACAAGCCGCATGAAACGCGACAACACATCTGTCACTATACGGCGGTATCATGTGAGCGAGAGGTACCTCCCCGGCTGCAAGGCAGCATGCCACTACCTCGTACAAAATTTATTGCTCGATAAAAAAAATCTTTCGTTCGAACGAGACCTCATGGAGCTACCTACACCATAATTAGTATAGAAAGTAACTTTACTGATCTCCAGCATGATACATATTCTTGTTACATTAATCCATTTATTGACGTCAATGGACACAATAGTAATCTTCATATATGTTATTAGGACGGGAAACATATTAAAAAGCTCCTTTTTTAATAAGCTACTGCCAATGCCGAGAGAGAATAGGGCCAAATGATTACAGAGACAGCTATTTTGTTTAAAAAGCTCTTACTAAGGCATAAATAGTTTGAATAAAAAGATCTTACCAGTACCGATTATGTAAGAAATAAATTTAATGTTATAACTGTTATTGCTAAACTAAAACTTCAAGACAAACATCGCGTTTGCACGGATTTTGTTTTTTATGTTATTCTTATGCGTTATAACGTTGTATAACAAAATTGTTCGCTTGTTGTTCATGGGGGTTATATAACACTAATACTTCTAAATTGGTACTCAATTTAAAAGCAGATCTGTTTTAACGTTTTTAACACCTTTGTTTTAAAACGTTTTTTTATGCTTCTTTCATATTTGCAAAAAAACAGTAAACCAGAGATTATAAATATGTTTTCTTTATCAATCAGAGATGATGCAAATTAAAGTAAAATTCTTGGCGAATCCTAGACGTCTATGACCCACACTTAGCTTCCCACTAGTTTTAGCTGCAACTGAATGTGATCGATTTCAAAGTCTATTTTTGCGTGCTGTTTTCACTAATGGATAGAGCGATTGCCGAGGCAAGTAATAATCTGATCGGCCATACATATTATATACATACATATTTATGATAAAAAAAGCCAAACTTATTTCTTTCTCAAGGCAAAAGCTTATTTAGATATACGTGTACAGATTTCTTAGAAATAAATGACAGAAAAACGCATAGGCAAGTAGTAAAATGAAGGTACAAAACCGGTGCAATTCCTTGGAAATGTTGAGTGCCATTACGCTATGATTAGGAGGCAATTCACCACGGAATGTGGTACATGAACGGTGCCACAGGTGCGGCCGACCATTGGCGCGCGTGGTTAAATAAGTTATATATGTCATTGCGTGATTATGACTTATTTTTTATGTGCCGCATATGATCATTTACGGTGTGTAATAAGTGAAGTAAGAAAAATATAAACCTGATTCTTGTTTTGGTCATTTGGAATGCGTCGTAAATGTTTTAAAAGAAATATTGCAGTAATTTTTAGGCCAGCCCTGAAAACTGTTTTGCTGTGGGTGCAAAATGTTATAGAACAAGAAGTACGCAGAAATAGTAAGAAGAAAGTGAGGCACGAAGGAAGCGTACATAATCATGATGACATAAATATTTTTAAGGCTTGGTTCTGCCATATAACATATGAATGCTAGGTGGGGTACGCCCCCCCAGTCATGATCCTTTTCTCATGGAGGCCGTGCACATCATTTTAGCTACCGCGCGCGAGTAGCCCTAGACGTCAGAGTCCGGGAATGATCCTGCGGTCTCTATGGCCATGACAATAATAGTTGAATTAGCTACGATAAACATTCTCATATCGGGATGCATCTCGCCCATCTGCGGGAGAGTGCGGACGCCTTTCGACCCTAACCTGAACTCGTCGCCCGTATCATAGCAAGCTGATGGCGTTGTATTGGGAGTCTCTTGGCATTCACAGCGTAAGTTTAGGTCCAAAAAAATATATCAGGCATATCTTAAAGCATATCCCAAGGAGTCGTTTAGGTTAGGGTTCCATTAACCACGATCGTGACAAATTTCATAACTTCTTTTGGATATTGTTTTCATGCATTTGATTATATTTGACTTGTTTGCAACCACTGGCCGCGTACGACGCAGTCTTTTTGCAATTCACTCGGCGAACTACAATTCCTATAGTCATTGGATATTCTTTGTCACGGTCGTGACTGTTCTAGCGATAATCGTAACATCGGTCCTGGAGTGCAAGCATCATCATCATCAGTACGGTCCGTACTTATCATGTGCTTTTGTTGCTGCGGGTCATCACCGGCCCAGGGATACAATGGTGTGTGTGAGGTTCGCGGCACGTTATAATGCCCAATACCCACCCAAAGGTGCGCCGGAATTATTCTTCAGGGCAACTCGACGGCTAGTCAGTCCCCTAAGGGACCGACACCACCTCCACAGAGGGATGGTCTCGCACCACAGGACACCCCCACCAAATTTGGGACAGTACAATGGGCCCCTTTGTCCCGTGCGCAAAAGCGCCTCCTCCTCCTGCCCCCTCTTGTAAGAGGGGTACAAAAAGCAGACTCAGTTTAAATGGATTCGCTCAAGGTGTGTGAGTTCACCCCGGGCTAATGAGCCCCAAACATGGCGGGCTACATATCCATGCGCTTACGTAGTGTCGACTAATCAGTAGCCTGTAACAGATAGTGACGATGTGAATTGCAGCCGAATTGGAAACGCCCAGGCAGTGTCTCTCGCTCACATGAAACCACATAGGGACAGCTATGCTGTCGTGTTTCGTGCGGTACGTGAATTTCCGGCAAACCTTTGAAAGGGATGAAGGAGGGTAATATGCCCGCATTGCATTTGAACGCACACCAACTCCTCAAAGATTGTGTCAACACAGAGCTGATGAGAGGTAGTGCTGTAGTGATCGTGAGTGCCGCATTGCAGGCGAATTAGGCCGGCGCCTCTCGCTCACGTCATACGGTCGAAAAGTGACAGCTGTGTCGACGCATCTCCTACGGTCTGTGAGTTATCACGAGGCTCATTAGATCGGAGGAGGCCAGGGAACACAGCAGAACTATAACTATCGAGAATGTCCCCAATCAGTCGTCTAATCAAAAGGCTTTGCCCGCTCATTTGCGCCCAATAAAAAAATGTAGCACCTATTTTATATTTTATTAAAAACATTGAAAAAGAAACGCACATAATTGTGTATGTGTTTCCATGTTTTTTTATAAGTTTGGCTCCGTAGAGAATCTAGCAGTGACATACGGTACAGAACGTCGACGGTAAATACTTAGGGCTTTTGCGACCGTATCGTAAGTAACACCACAGCGCCCAAGGTGGTTCTTTCTACCCACGTGTAATCACGCGCCTGCGTCATGCAGCGAACGGGTTGGACGCTCACTCGCATGTTATCGCATATGTAATTAGCTAATAATATTTATATGATGTGGGTGTGCGAACCGGACACATTCACTAGAATAATTTCTTTCAATACGTAGTTAGGACTCATGTAATAACTCTTCGTACGGATGTTTATGAGTGTCACTTCGCATCAGAGTACTTTAATTACTCGTTTACTTCCCTGTACAATAAGAAAGACGTGACTTATCTGTATTTTTTTCGGCTATTACAGGCATCACTATATAATAATAATAATATAATAATACTTATCACAATACGTTAGCCCAGTCACGTGATTTAAGTACCGCACGGATTTCTGCTAAGGCTAGACAACGGAAACATATTTAATACTCTCTATAAATATAAGAAATGTTATGTATTTTAGATTTATTATAGAAATTACATATTATAATACACGGATAAACATCCATGACCTGATGGAGTCAAACCCGCGACCTATGGCGCACCGTGGTCGGCTTACCCGAGCCATGTTACCGTTGCGCCGGCCGGTCGTCGATATACGAGTACGATAAAGAATAAATTGATGGGGATTGCGTTCAGAACTTATGTATTGCAGATATCTGGCATGCGCACACTTAATCACTGGGCACTCTTGTCATGTATACGAGCTGATGTTGGAAGGATTTAGTTTAATAGTATAGGGCCAATGAGCAATCACAGCCTGCAGACGACTACTGCATAAAGCCTATAAGCATCCGGATTGTTGTGATATTGATATATTGATGCATTGGCCTTCTTTCTTCCTCGCCTAAAATAGGTTGGCCATTCTATTCTTTGTGAGAATGAAACGCTGCATAGCTGTCTGTCACTTTACGGCGATGACCGAGAAGTGTCTCCCCGGCGAACCTGCCCCAATTCGGCACAATATAGCATGACCTGTTACTAAAATTACGTTTTATATTGGATAATGAAGTGTTCACTTAAGGTAGATTTTACGCCGGTACAACAGCGTATATGTAATTACATAATACACTCGTCTATAAATATATGTATTTGTAGCTAATGTATACGTTTAGGTGACAGCAGTACGTTCCACCTTGAGCACGTAATGTGGGTCGCGAGAACGGCTGGTATGTTATCCGCGCTGGAATCTGTTGCAGTGTGAGTGTAGACATATGCACGCTACAAATTAGTGCAATTTTCTGTACTAAACCATCGCAACAGAACACACGCAATCCCCTTTTGTCAGTCCAAATCCGCATAGCATCTGTAGATTCCTGAACAATTTTTTGGCACCTACTACTGTAATATATATTATAGGAATAATAAATAGTGACGCTGATGTAATGTAATACTAGCATTCGATTATTCACGCATTATGATGTTGGTGCGGAATAAACCAACACGCATGTTGTACGCACGCAAAACATTGTAATGTTTTGTACCTTATTTTGGTTAGTCGCGTCTAGTGATCATACTGTCGCATCTATTACATTTTATAAAAGAAAATCGCCAGAAGCCTTCTGTCTGTATGTGATCGTGTGTCAAAATTGACTGTACGGAGTTTCAGTTGATCGTCAACTATGAGTAGACCGAATACCGAGGGAGATATGAACATAATATAATTTATCAAGGTAAGAATCTGATCCCTGCTATTGAATCTATCTGAAATCTGATTCGCGTGAATAACAGGAATGGAAGACGGGACAATAGAGCAAAAGCAGACGGCGCTTTTGCGTACGAGGCGAGGATGGGAACCTTACCCCATTGCACTGTCTCAAAGTTGGTGGGGCAGACCTGTGATGCTGGACAACCCCAACTATGGATGTGGCGTCGGTCCCTTAGGGGGTCGAGGTGCCCTGATGATTTGCTGTTCCGGGGCAACTCACCAAAGGCGGCACTGATGGCACTCGTGACGGTTTTTGTGGGTATTCTCCACTATGATGTGCCGCCAGCCTCACACACCACTGGAACCCACCCACGGCCAAAGAAGACGCGTAAATGCGCTTCTCTGCGTCAACAAAAAAAAAAGCCAGAATCTCTAGACATAGATTTCTATGTGTGGGCCATTTGCGACGAGATCCGTTTTTTTGCCTCCTACGCAATAAAAAGAGGCATCTATTGTTAATGTCTCGCAGCTACATGCAGTCTGTGACGCATCTCAGGTCCGCCGGTCAATGACGCCTGGTTCTCACAGCTCACGCTGGTCACAATCGGATACGCTTGACGGCGCGGCCCTGCGAGCTGCGTGCTGCGTCTAAGGTGATCAGGTTACAGCGGAAACGTTGGACAATTCCCACAACAATGCAGACAAAATACAAGATTGTGTTCTTTTTTTGGAATAACATATCCCTGTCCTATGTTTTAGGTTTACATTGCGAAATAAAGAAAATAATTCACTGATCACTATCAACATTTTATTATCGTAATTATTTTTAGAACAAACGTTCGACTGCTAACTAATTGCTAGAAAGCTTTCCTACCAGAGACTTCTTAATGTCGTTCCATGGCCGCCAGGTTGCGGTTGTCCTCGAACATCCTCCTCGTACCCGAGGCCCCTCGGCTAGGCGCCGAGGGTACCGATTCCATGACTGCCAACGATCACAACAGAGCGACCGTTGTCCCCCGCCAAGTGTGGGCTGTTTGGCACCGCGTATCGCTCCGCATATGTTAAAATCCATCATGTCGGATACCATGGTACATGTATACATTCGAAAATCATTTCGACCCTTCTGGCGCATCCGGGTAAAAGCCCAGTCTGTGTAGAGAAAATATAAAGGTATATTTATTTAATATTTACTATGAGGATCTCTAAAATACTCGTAATCTTCGGTCAGGAAAGTGCAGCCACATTTGAAGCATCAACCCATTCACACGCATAAAAAAATTTAATAGCGTCCTTAAACAGCAAATTTAAATTCACGCACCTTGAATATATGATACATGACTACAAATACAAGACAATAGTGATGGAAAATCATCAATTAATTTATGGGCCCTTTGGAGGGAAGGAATAAATAATATGTTGCCCGACATATCGGCAAAAAATATGAGGATGTTTATGGGTATGGGTGGGGTTTATGCATATGCCTTATGAGTTTATTATGTAAGAACATCTGTAAACTATCCGGTACAATGAATTCGCGACACTTATATCCCCAATCAAGCCTTTTTTTTTTTTGTTGACACGAGGAAATGTATTTACGCGCCTTCACTGGCCCTGGGTGGAGTCCAGCGGTGTGTGGGATTACCTTCACATGATACTGCCGTATACCCACAAAAACCACCGCGAGTGCCATCAGTGCCGCCCTTGGTGAGGTGCCCCGGAACAACAAATCATCAGGTCACCTCGACGGCCAGTCAGCCCCATAAGGGACCGACTCCATCTCCACAGATGGGGTTGCCTCGCACTACAGAGCCTACCGACTTTGGGACAGTGCCATGGCGGGAGGTTCCCATCCTCGCCCCTTGCCCCGTGCCAAGGTGCCAAAAGCGCCTCCTCCTTTAGCTACTTGGCCCCCCTTCTTATAAGAGGGGTGCAAAGATCCCCCTCGGTTCAATTGGCTTCGCCTGGGTTCGCCCCAGGCTACTAAGCCCCACCGCCACGACAAGAGAATATAGAGTAGTGCTTATAAATATTATACAACACCGCCTCGACAAGGCTTGAACCATGATTCCCCAACCAAGCCTGCCTCAATCAGATGCAATAAAACAAAGATAATATTTTTTTAGTAAAAGGTAGTGCTATTCTGCATTGCATGCCGAATTGGGCCGGTACGACCGGCGAGGTATCTGTGGTTCACATGATACCGCCGTAAAGTGACAGCTATGGTGTCGCACTTCGTGTGGTTTGTGAGTAGTATCTGCATGACAATAATGCAGATGTCAACAAAGCGTCTGTAGTCGTAGGGGTCTTTGTTTTCTCGTTTGTCCCCCTGATAAAAACATACAATCTCTAAACTGAGATGATTGGGTTGCGTCGCGACAGAGTCACGATAGCGCAGCAGTCGCGTGACGCAACTCTATTCAAGACCACAAACAGCATTACATTAGTCACAGCATGATTTATTCGCGAAATTATATCGTTGAATGAATATGGCGTGTTTGCACTGTATCCTAACGTGGACTTTCGGACATAAGGCGGCCGATGGCCTGGGCTATGTGGACATAGATCCAGCCTAACTCCCGTATTCTCACACGATTTTAATGGACGCATAGCGTAGACCGCCGCTTAAGTATTGTCAGGGTTAATTAATATTAATTAATACAATATTAATTACTCAATATTGTATTAATTGGACAGGTTTACGGGGCCCTGTGCGTCACGCATACAGAGAGAACTCACAGTATTGACAGTGAGTACATGATGATATGAAACATGGCGGGAACCTTCTTTTTAAATGGTGTGTAGGAGGCAAACGAGGGATCGGAAACTTGTAACTGTATCTTAATGCATTATATTGTGTCTGACTTATGACTGTATGAATGCAAAATATAATACAACAGATATCAGTTTTGTTATCATCATCATTATAAGCCGAACGACGTCCACCGCTGGACATAGGCCTGCCCCATGTGGCACCACAGGTGACCGTCACGAGCCACTTGCAACTAGCGGCTCCTCGCCACCTTAATCATGTCGTCCGTCCATCGGGTAGGAGGCCGTCCGACGCTCCGTCTTCAGATACGAGGCCGCCACACGAGAACCTTCCCTCCCCGGCGGTGATCTTTGCCACTTCAGCTTCCTGCTAATTTTATACATTATCCGAAGCGGTAGTTCTTTCAAGAAAGACCTCCAGCTTGCGTACCTCTACTCCGGATTTAGTGAGTGGGTTAAGTAACTAGAAGAAAACTACTGCTGTTTCAGTACAAACGAGGTGGCACGGCTAAACAGGTCCCTCTGCTCACTCTCAAACATAACACTAGCCTGAAGCGTCGGCTATGTGTGTAGAGTATAGCTGGGGCGCCGGCACACGATTACAACTTACTCCATATGTACAAAATATAAGATCACGATATAAAAAGCGTAAGAGATGTAAACTACATAAGCGGGTTAAGCGTTACGCTCATCGTTATTGTTTCACAAGATTTTCCTCCGCAAATATGTTTTCGCGGACCCGAAATATAGTTTCTTAAGGATTAAGCTCCATGAACGAGAATTACACTCAGACCTCACCCAGGTCCAGTGAGAAACATTTCCCCCTGACGTCAAATGCTTGTTATAAGGATAAAGATTTATGTTGATGACGATGGCGATTCGAATAGTAAAGTATTACTCGGCCTTGTTCGCCTCAATACGCAGTTCCCTAACGGCAGGTGCAGAACTGAATATTTGAGTGCTTTTCGCTCTTATATGGACATGGATCATTTGCATAATGATAGCATGTATCGCTGGCTATAATGATAGCATGTATCGCTGGCTATAATGGCGGCCTTCATCTAGAACTCAGGCAAATATCTAGCATTCTTAGAACATAATTGTTCCTATCTTTGTAAATGATAGATAAATACACGCATCACGCGAACGTTACAATCACAGCGGCGTATCCAGTTGTCCGTCACTTCTGTGAGCTCATCTCTTGATGAAAAATCAATTATGGACTAGAATATATCTCGAGTAGATAAATTTCGTTTTTTTTTTATAGTATAGGGGAATAAACGAGCAATCGGAGCATCTCAATGACTACCGACACCCATGGACATCAGCATAATCATGCCGATGCGTCGTTGTCCTTTTCACCTCACCGATGGGCCACCTGCTACTCACAAATCGCACAAAACGCGACACCGTACCTCCCCGGTCGTGTCGGTCCAATTACGTTGCATAGGAGGATGTAGAGTCGTGCACCATGCATGGCACTACCTAAGAGATTAGAGAGGCCTTTCACGGTAGGCATTAATAATAATAGAAAGGTATATTGTAGGTGTGCGTTATATACTAGACAGATGCACATGAGCATTTCAGCTTAATTTGATATCACAAACTTAATTAAGTAGCATTTGTAACAATACATATGTGTTGTAGTAACAAATACATATTTATTAAAGAGAAGATTTGAAACGGATAGTAAAGCGATAGATGTTATCTCTCAAACCATGTACCTAACATCTGTAATATAATTAGCGCATGTACGGTCAAGCGTCCACGAGTGGTTATTGTGAAGCTACTTGACGCCTATATTATGATTCGAGAGATATAACCTGATCGCTTTTTGATCTTATCGTCGAATTTATCTCTACATCTGCGTGCTGTTGGAGTGGGTTACAGCTACTATTTGTTCCGATAAGTAGAATTAAGTAATGTAATTTAAAGTGTATAATTGTTGGAGCGACCGACGGAGCTTACGGGTTCGAATCTTTTATAATGGCTGGCTCTGTTGGTAACGTGGCTGCTATTCCGCGTGTTATACGGTACGGTCATGGATGTTTATATATGTATTTCTATAATAAAAATCTTAAATTTATAAAAAATATTAAATATATTGTCCGTTGTCTAGCACTTGTAATACATATCCACGTCCAAGTGCTTACAGCATTTAACACAGGGCTAAGCAAACGCAGTGTGATAAGTCCGCAGATATTATTATTATAATATGTGTTTTTATAATGAAAAAGTTATATAGAATTTCCAAAATTTATGAAAATATTAAATATATATCCGTTGTCCTTGTAACACAAGTCTCACAGTGATAACTCCATCGTCCGTTTGAGCTTAAATTGCTACAAATACTTTTGTTTGTAAAACTTGTATCATTTCTGTGATGCAGCCTAAACGCGCTGATACGACTGAGAAAGGAACACTCCCATGACAACGGCGTGAGGTAATGGAATGTTTTACGCTGTCAGGCCTGCGACTTTGGCAGCACCTCAGCATCAAGTCTGGCTCTCCGGATGTCATGAGTGTCGGTGCTTACAGCGTGTGCTGTAGAAAAAGGTTATTAGAAAGTTAATTGAATGATTTTAGTGCGCCATGTTTTACGGCTTCCGGTCGAAGAAGTTACAACAAACGTTTTACGTTTAGCTAAACTTATTACCCCTTTAATAATTTATCTCTATCTATTTACTGTACACAACTTATCTGCCTGTTGAACGGATCTTGCGAAAACTCGGAGTCGTCGAAATCTAAGATCTTAGATGTCGAAGTCTCCGAGTTTTAAGTACCGAGTAAGCCTTTATTTTTACTTGATTTGTTTTTTTTTTTACTTGATTGATTGGTTTACTTGATACCGTTTTTCATTCCTGGCTGTCAGTGCCTCCCGGTTTCATCCCAGGAACCTGGTAAAATCCCCCTACCGTTAAACCTTTAGTCTCTCTCAGTTTCTAATTAATTACTTCTAATCAGAAACCGTGACACTCATGTACAATAGAGAGAGAGACCCTAATAACCTAGCCAATTGGGGACGAACCTGTGAAACCTGTATATTGTGTACAAGAGAGAGAGAGAGAGAGAGAGAGAGAGAGAGAGAGTAACTAATTGAAAAACTCCGAGTTTAATACGCACGCACTAAGTTTTGGAGATTATTTGGTTACTAGTTCATGTTAACGCTCTGCTTTTGTACATTATTACTCAAAGTCATTGTTAAAACTGCTTCTGTTATTTCTTTTCGCATAATGAGAGTGAATTTGTTACACAATCGATGGTGATGGATGTTAAACATTCCTTAAATCATAATATTATGTATCATTGTTAATCTTGTGTGTACACAACCGTTTTATAAATCCATACCATCTCATCTTCATATATTAAATTTAAAAATTTAATGTAACCTTAAACGCACATGATTAAACATTAACAATTCTCAAATTCAACCTCCCAGATGTTTATGGATGTCGGACACAACTTACGACTTTGTAAAAATACAAATTGTAAAGTATGAATTTTAGAAAGAAGCAAAAATCGCCATTAAATGTGTAATTAATATACATTAGGTCTCAAAGAAATTACTTTCTACCAAATGAAATGCGATAGTTTCGCATTACGTAACTGACTATAGTTTAATGCAATCGGAAGTATTTGCAATAAAAAAGAGGATATGTGGCATATTTAATCAGATGTAAGTCATGATTAATGATTATTATGTGTACATAATGAGATACGAGTGATAATATCATACAATGAAGTCTAATAGAGATAGTGTCATGCTGCCATGTCATGATGCATGCACGCCCGGGGACTATAGCCTTTTTGATCGTTTAATATCCGGTGGCCTATGAAGGAATAGGATGAAGGAGGGACATGTGCGTACGCGGATGTGAATGGGAGTAGTCACAACATGGCTCCGATTTTCGTTTGTCCCCCTATCTTCCATTATATATAAATTTATTTATAGTATGATATTTTACTTAATCAACTGCCTCGTTGTCCAGTGGTAAGCAGGTCCCTGGTTCGAATCCCGGGTCGGACCATACGAAAGGTGCGATCAGGATTTTTCAAAATTTTAATAACTGTCCGGAGTCAGGAAGTTGGTGGCGTTACATCCCGTGCCTCGGAGAGCACGTACAGCCGTCGGCCCTCTGCGCCTGATTCCTCTCCGGTCGTGTCGGATTGCCGTATCATCGAAATAGGAGAATGAAGGAGCAGAGAGTGTCTTGTGTCTGCGCAAACACTTCAGCACTATAATATGTCCCACGCAGATGACTCACTCAATAGAGATGGCCGCTGTAGCCGAAAATCGGCTAGGACGACATTATTATTATTATGTAATTGATTTTCGCCAAATCCACAGAACGGATCTTTATTCAGTTTTAACCAGCGGATGGAGCGATTCCCGAGGAAGGCTTTAGTATATTTTAATCCGGCCCGTTTTATTCACGGGCGAACGCGGGGCGGATCGCCAGTACTTAATGGAGCGATTCCCGATGAAGATTTCAGTGTATATCTTGGCCCCTATTAACCACGACCAGCGGTCCGCTGGTGCTATTAAAAAAAGGACAAGATAACATTTAGAACAAAACATGCATTTACATGCACACCTTAACGTGTTAAAATATAATAAACATAGAACGTTTTGGATGAGAAAGGCGGCAAGAATTTGGGTGGCCCCAATATGGCGCCCACTGTCAAAGAGTTTAAGCTGTAACGGTTACTGCGCCATGACAGAATTGTTATTCCAAGCACGCTGTCATTGGGCACACGCGGACATGTGACTCAGCATAAACTACTTCAATACTTTATGGACAGCTGATAATCTAAACCGTCATAAATTGCATTTGCTTATACATTAGCACTCTTATCACTGCCGAAAGAATTGTAATATAACCGAAATCGCGAATGTGCTCTGACTACACTGTGCTCTGAGTTATAGACACTTTAGAAATTTCAAATATGAAAATGCATGGAAGCGAGACGCATGCGCGTACAATGTATAATTTAAATTGTTTGGAAGTATTCTGCGCTGATTATTATTAATTGCCTATGTATCAGTTATCCATATATTGAAATCATTGGCATAAACACATCTATGATAAGTTTAAGATCTTAGCGAAAGTAAGGCGGATATCTGTCTATTAACAGTCTTATTTAATTGGGTATTTGAAAGTGTATTGACGGCCGGTGACATGCCATTCCCTAGAGGTCGCGAGTCCGAATCTACTTCGAGGTTATGATTGTATGTTCACTATAAAAAATGTTTGCATGAATCTCAATATTATTTCCTTCTCCTTGTATTCGCGACATACATTCTTACTGGCATACCAGAA
>JAFELO010000049.1:929723-966531 GCA_017140195.1 Eumaeus atala | reverse complement strand
AACCGATTTTCACATTTATTACATACAGAAGTTTTGTAGACAATTACCACTGGCGGCTACTCGCTAGCCGATACTTCTCACAGCGCACAGAACTTGTCGAACGGAAATTCGTTAGTTAATTGGCGTACATCTGTCCATCGCGTCACACGCTATCCACAACCTGCGTTTGTAAAAGCGACACGAAAACGTTTGCTTTACATTTATCTCGGTGCACTATCGCCGTTTGTCTATTGCCTAGTCTTCTTTACGTATCGTTTACGGCTCTAAATAAAATCAGCCCCGAACTTGGCCAGGATGACTGAAACACCTGTAGCTCTGTCGAGATCGGATGTAGAACATATGACAGGCGGTAGAGCAGATGCGCAACGCACCTGTTGACCTGTTCTACGCCCTGTTGGGGTGATTTTGGATTGATTGGAGTCGCAATAAATTTTGGACTGTCGACTGGTGATTTTGTTGTGGTGAGCAATTAATGATAATAATAGAAATTTTATATATTTAAGATTTTTATTATATAAATACATTAATACATAGATAAACATCCATGACCTAGGCGGGATTCTAACCCCGCGACATCTGGCGTAACACACGGACTAACCGCCACGTTACCAACAGACAACTCCGTAAAATGGTAGCTATGCTAACTTGTTTCGTGTGATTTATGAGCAGTGGAATGGACCACTGACCGTTGGAGGGTAGGAGAGAAGGAGGGCAACACATCTCCGTGACAACAACAATGCGGATGTCCATGGGCGTTGGTAGTCGTCCCGCTATAATTTCCCGTTTGCCCTCCTATACTATAAAAGGTACCAACAAAAACCCAACATAAAAAAAAAACAAAATAATATTTATAGAAAATTACCAAAGAAGAAAAAAATAGGCTAATAACACTACTGAAAGTCTGATATAAACTAGCGAATTTGTTTTATAAATGTCCCCATAACTTACGTCCTGTTTCTGCTGCGCATGTTATTGACAACCAAACGTAAACACAAGTAGACGAGTATCTACAAATAACCTGTCATTGTAATCACCATATTGCATACTAATTTGTTGCGGTGCAGGTCCGGCTTTGTTTCAAATATCTTGTCACTTTGCTTGCTGATTGTTTGCTTTCACAAGTGTAAACCAGTTAATATATGAATGAGTCCCAACATGGCATGCTGAAGTCAACGTGCAAATTCTGTATTTAGTTAATACAATTGAATGTTATGATTATTAGACCAGTTTGAATCAAAACTGAGAAAAAGGAAGTAGAGAAAATTGAGTATATATGTATATATCATATGCATGGTGCACGCTACATCCTCCTATGCAACATAATTGGACCGGCACGAACGGGGAGGCACCTCCCGCTCACATACCGCTGTAAAGTGACATCTTCAGTGTCGCGTTTCGAGCGGCTTGTGAGTAGCCGGTGGCCCGTTGTGTGAGATCGTCTTTGCGTTCATTGAAAGAGGCTTATGTCTAGTAGTAGACCGATAAGGGAGATAATGATGATTATGACTGAAATAATCATCATCGACATCAGCCACTGTCAGGCCACAGCCGGACGCGGGCCTCCTTCAATGGAAAAGACAGTCGTACGCTAGTTTATCATTCAGTAGTCGTTGTTGTACAATTATTATTTGTTTCAATTTATAATTTATATAGATATTATATACATATTTGTTGGTAACATACGCCGCCACTCGAGAAAGCTTCTCGAGTGGCGGCCCCGCACCAGAGGGTTGGCCGACCCCTACCCGGTGGACTGACGACTCGGCTAGGGAGGCGGGGAGCCGCTGGATGCACGTGGCTCGTGACCCTCACTTATGGCGCCCCATGGGGGAGGCCCATTGCCGCAGGACGTCATCCGGCTGATGTTGATGCCTACCAACCACTTTCTTGCTGGACGATTACATTTCAGAAAATATACCTTTTTTATATTGTATAGGGGGACAGACGAGCAGTCGGATCCTTTCTACGACTACCGACGCCCATGAAAATCAGCATTATTACTATGTCGATGCGTTGCCCTCCTTTCACCTCCCCCTCCACCCAATGGGCCACTGGCTGTATAACACATTATACATTAACATGCATTTCCTTGCACCTTTAAATATTATCATCATCAGATGTTTCCGTTCTACTAGGTACTGCTAAGGTTGTATGCGTTTGATTTTATTATGCTTTTTTTTTACAAAAAAAAACTACAGGTTGGTTTTGAATGGCCACACATATAGACTACAACCTAAAAAAAATGTAAACACTTCCAATAGGAAACAAGAGGATTTGAAAGACAAAAAATATATTTTACACAAGTGCAAGTCACGGGGCAGAGCTAGTTAAGTACGAAAGTTATCCAATTATCCGTAGTTTATCCGACTTTAGGTATTTAATTATGACATGAAGCCATATCAGTGTCAGCGCGAGCCTCGCCGCCGTTGATGTCTCATGACCCGCGAGGCCGAATGTATAGAGGTCGCGCCATGCGCCTCGGGTTTCATGCGGCTTCGTGTGAGTCCGAGCGTATGCTTCACATGTGTTTGTAGTAAGACCCTTGATCTGATTCTAATGGTATTTGTCAGGTCTCGTATTTTGGTAAGTTTAAATACGAGTAAGAATGCGAGTAAATATCGACATTGCAGTTAATCATAAGAAGGAGACGGCATCCACTTCATGATCTGCTCCATGAGCGGAACGTTCACGCCATTTTAGCAACCGCGCGCGAGATGCCCCAGACGTCAGGGTCTGTGGAGGCGGGACCCCTCGGTCTCTCTGACCACGATAATAATAGTCAAATTAGCTGTTAGAACCACTCCCATATCGAGATGCATCAGTCCATTCTACGGGAGAGAGGCGGGAAGGAGGAGGTACAACTTTCGACACCACCCTACCTAGTCTCATCCCCAGACGAGCACTGATAGCAATCCGATGAAGCTGCATTTGGCTTCTCTGCGCTATCATATCATATGATTACGTCCCAAAGAAGAAGATTTAATCAACAATCATGGATTACATTTCAAATCTATACCTACTAGGTGTGCCCTGGGGCGAGTACAGCACTCGCATAAAATCTATCCCGGGGAAACCGAACAAACAACAAGAGGCATTCGCGCAACAGCGGGACGCACCAGGCTCATAGTAATCACATAAGCAAGAGGCACATAGCACAGTATAGAATAACGAAAACTATTTTTTATCATAAATTCGATAGGGTTGTCGCTTCTCGATGGAAGTACATGATATCACTTAATGAATAAAAACTATTTTTTTACAATATCTACTGTCTATTAAACGTGATGTTTACATTTACGACTGGTTACGTCATCAGAATTGTATCAGTATAAGTTTTTATTCATCACGTGATATCATGAATTTCCATCAAGAAGCGACAATACACTATAAATTATATGATAAAAAATAGTTTTCGTTATTCTATATTGTAATGTATTGTTATGTGATTACTATTAGCCAGGTGTGTCCCACTGTTGGGCAAAGGCCTCTCTACTCACTTTTCAAGCTCTGCTTAGAGTTAGATACGGCCAATCTGTTGATTAAAATTTTCCAAATTTCCTACGATAAGTTGTTTCTGCGTGAAAGGTATCAAATATAATGCAAACTTTCACATTTATATTTTAGTTCTAAGTAGGATTTCGCTAATCCAACAGCATAATAAATAAAAATACCGAAAACTCTCAACTATTTGTGCAGATGAAAGCAAAAACTTTTCACTTTAGCCCGAAACCTCGCGTACTGTTTGATCTTGAGTTTGATAATATTTATTGGAATCCCGAGTACTCGGAAAGCTTGGCTGAAAGATTGGCTAAGCATCAGTTTTTCTATATAAAAGTACCTTCTTCAATATCATCATTCACCACCCACTAGATCACGTACACACTACGGTCAAAACGTTAAACTGGCTCACATACAACCTGAATACACGAGTAGCGACACAGAGTGAATATTTAACTCGCCTTGTCTTGTATTTGCATAATTCTGTAGAAAACCGCAGTGCTTGCAAAACTATGTGCGTTTGTTCATTTGCTTTCGGACGTAAATTGCTCTGTGGACTTATCTGTGGACTTATCTGTGGACTCTGTGGTTATCACGCCGAGTCAACGTAAGCCCTGTGTTAAGTACTGTAAGGACTTGTGTTACAGGTACCAGACAACGGAAACATATTTAATATTTTATATCACTAAGACATTTTAGATATATTTAAGATTTTTATTATAGAAATACATATATAACATCCATGACCTTCGAACCCGCGCCCTCTGGCGTTTCACGCAGACTAACTGCTATGTTACCGACTGATCCAGCCGGTCGTCAAAATAATGACACTAAATTCGCTGAGTTTACTATATATATATAATATATGTTTAGACCACTGAAGGTAGTGATCGTATGTCACCAATAAAAAACAATCATGCGTAAATATTGCACAAGTACATGTTAAACTAAGCGAATTTAGTGCCATTATTATCAGAAAAATATGTTCACCGCATTAAACGGATACAAACTCGAGCGCCCAAAGGCCAAAGACCCCGAGCGCGTAAGCTGTGCGTCCGACTAGCCGCCGTCCGGTCTTGGGAACCGTATAGTAAAGATTTCAAAGGCAAATTAAATCAAATTTTAGTTGCCCATTTTTTTTACATATTCGAATTTTAAATCGAACAGTGAACAAATTATATACTGTGATTCTGCGCAATGTCTTACAAAACACCCTGTATTTGATCTAGAATGTAGATTATTATTTTTTTAAATACCCAGGAAAACACGTAACGTATTTGACAACAATTGAGAATTAGATTAATCCTTAATAGTACACACATCTTTCTCAACCAGCCGCATGAGCCGTTTGACTTGCAAAGAAGTTACGTTATTTTTTTTGTGACGCCTACACTCAAAAGCGTTGTAATGCAATTCCAAGGCCGGAGCAGCTGGTATGTCGACAAGTGACTCTGTGTCTTTATAGCGGCTGTTTATATTAGCAGAGGTACCTGGTTGGCTCAACAGTGACCGAGTTTAACCTGGGCTCTTAGCTCTGGATAATACCTACTAAAATCAATGCCAAAAGCCTCCATACTCATTCTATTTTTTGTTAACAGTATCCTCAAATCCAATAAACCGTATCTAAAGTAGTAATATATAGTATAAATTCTTGGTTTGTTTGCGCTAACTTCAGGAAGTGCTGGCCCGAATTTAATTCTGTTTGTTTTGACTAGTATGTTTGTCGAGGAAGGTTATAGGCTATATACAATGACACTACGACTAATAGGACCTGAGTTACGCGGGTGAAACCGCGGGGTGATGCCAGTTAATTATAAATGTTTAAGTATGTTCGTTTATCGTTCCTGCGAAAAGTACTAAGCAGATCTCTATGAAAATTTAGATCAGATATAGATTACAATTTGGAACAACGTTAACAAATTACTTTATGTGCGGGGAAAATGAATGCTTCACTTGGGTAGATGTCTCGCGTGTAACACCGCACGGCACCGCTAGTCTGTTATAATTATGCTTCGTGACGCTCGTTTATAACTAACTATCGTGTGTATATGTGGTAATGATCGTGTAGAAATAACTGTTTTAAACAAAAAAAAAATAATACTGTCTAATAAAAATGTAGCGCCTTCAATTTCTTTATCTATTTCCAGATATTATTTGATCGGGGCTTTTTTCAAAAACTAGTGATACCGGCTTCGCCGTATACAGTCGCTCAATTGTGCATTGAAAACTTCCCCGGGAGTCGCTCTATTCATGTGTGAAAACTGCATTAAAATCGAATCAGTAGATTTTGAGGAAATTGACCAAACAGACAGCTTTTGGGGACTTCGTTTTATTTATGAGAAGATTACTTTTCAACGCCATCGTAACTTTTACAAAAAAATTAGAACAATGACAACATTTTTCCATCTGTGCCAAATTTAATGTAATACTATCTTGTAGTTAAGTGTTAGAATAACATACATACATACATACATACAAATTTTTACATGAATAACATTACTAGGATATGACGATCAGTAGGACATGATGTAGATACGTTACTTGTATTATTTTATTTTATACTTTTGTTATTAAAATAAATATATTTTTTTTAATATATATATTTAAGAAGCGAACCGCATGTACTGTTCAAACTATTTCCTAAATCATGTTCAATTTCTAGCCGGGTTAATAAACATACCGTCATCATCATTAGGTATCATTAAAATCTATGTACATAATACACAATGACTAGCTGATCCGCAACGTTGTTCTGCCGGGTAGGGTGAACACTTATCACTTGACAGTTTTCGTGGTGTGCGTCTGTTTCTCACACTCCTAGTGAGAAACAGACGCACACCACGACTAATGTCGAACACTCAGCAAACACGCTGTCGACACCACAAACCCGGTGTAAGGACACGCAGACGTCCCCGGGGACCAAGCGTGTGCTACAACCCTGACACTCGTCAAGTCAAACAATATAATAATAATAATAATATAATAATAATAATATAATAATATCTGCGAACGTATCACACCACGTCAGTACAGTCCTGTGCTGAGTACCGTAAGGACTTGTGTTACAGGTTATTATTGACAACGGACAATATACTTAATATCATTATAAATTTAAAAAAATTTATATATTTAAAATTTTTATTATAGATAAACATCCATGACCCAGGCGGGATTCAAACCGGCGATCTCTGGCGTATCACGCGGACTAACCGCCACGTCACCAACTGAGCCAGTCGGTCGTCTACAACAGCACACGCGTTCGACTACGAACAGTCCGAACAACACCTTCAGAGTAGGGACTAATTCCAATACGATTCGCGATTTATCTAGCTCTAAAAATATCGCCGTACCAGTTAAGTATTCCGAGACTACCGCACGCGAGTTCTTTCAGCCGTCTGAAGGTGAAGGGGGGTACGGGCCCAGCCATGATCTTCTCCATGAGCTAAACGTTCACGTCAGAGCCCGAGGCCATTTTAGCTACCGTGCGAGAGCTGCCAGACTCGGGGAAGGACAGACCTCTAGATCCCTCTGGCCATGATAATAATACTTAATTTTGCTGTTACAAACACATATCTGAATGCATCTTTCCCATCTTCCCTCCCTCTTACGACGCCAAACCTAGTCTCGTCGCCAGACGAGCATTCATAGCAATGCGATGAAGCTGTATTGGGCCGCTCTTCGCTTCCACAGCAAAAGTTTAGGTCCGGGAAAAAAATAAATAGACAGAGGAGTAAAGTGACTAACATTGTAACACGAAAACTTTATAAATAAGATATGTACATAGATTTCTTTGTTTTGATTTTGTCAAGATGACCTGGTCGTAATCAATTGACATGTAGGCGGGGCAGATTACATATCAATTGATTACGACCAGGTTTGATTACGCAATAAAAAAATTGCATACATTAAATGCATATCTAAGGTTTGGATAGGTATATTATAAGTAGAATTACATCCCCACCGTGGTTCAAGCTTTGTCGTGGCGGTGGGGCTCAGTAGCCTGGGGTTATCCGAGACACCTTGAGCGAAGCCAATTCAACCGAGGAGATGGCGGCTCTTAGTACCCCTCTTATAAGAAGAGGGGACAAAAGAGAAAAAAGTGGCGGCGCTTTTGCGCACGGGGCAAGGGGCGAGGATGGGAACCTCACCCCATTGCACTGTCCCAAAGTCGGTGGGGTTGTCCTGTGGTGCGGGACAACCCCATCCGTGGAGGTGGCGTCGGTCTCTTCGGGGGATGACTTGCCGTCGAGGTGCCCTGATGATTTGTTGTTCCGGGGCACCTCATCAAAGGCGGCACTGGTGGCACTCGCGGTGGTTTTTGTGGGTATTCGGCACTATATAATGTGCCGCGAGCCCCACACACCACTGGACCCCACCCAGGGCCAGTGATGGCGCGTAAATGCGTTTCCCCGCGTTAACAAAAAAAAAAGTAGAATTACATCAAAAACTAACAGCTTTTGCACGAAAACAGTCGAGTTTAAGCATTTTTATTTAATACTTGCTGCGCCCCGTGGCTTCACCACAGTAATTATAATCGAATATATATAGCGTATTATCGTTACGAGGGTGAAATCACTTAGAGTTTAAAATAGATAGTAACCGATTCTCAAACCTACTGAATGTGCATATAAAATTTAGTAAAAATCGGTAAAGCCCTTTCGGAGGAGTGAGGTACCTAACATTGTGATACGAGAATTTTATATGTACGATTAAGTGACAGTTCTTGTGGTCATAGGTAATGATCGTTCATGCAAAACGATTCTCTGAACAAGCTATGTGTTTGGTAATGACTTAAATATGGTAACTTACCATATAATTTATGCATAGAATTCTTGTGCAGGTACTTTGTATTGCTAAAAACCGAACCAAGGCTACCTAACAATTTTATTCTTAAGAAACAAGACTGAATTATTTATACGCAATGTTATAAAACATTAATTTGATTTTAAAACAAATACATTAAATTATAATTAATAATTGTGGGTATTTCGAAATAAAGGTCACTGACCTGATGGTGTCCAGCATTCGGGACACTCCTGGCAGAGGGACGACCAGTCAAAGGCGAGATCCTCAAAGCTCGCCATAACGGCCGCACAGTTCACCACATACTATTGGCACAGCACAGCACACACACAACACAAGCACAGCTCACGGCGGCCGGCGGAACACTGACCGCACAACGCACAGAGCCGCGGACTTGTGCGGGACTAGAACAGGTTCCGCGGTCCCGAAGCGTTCTTTTGATTTCAATGAACCGTTAACGAACGAGCTGTGTCTTATCTTCACGTAATACAGAACTATTTCCTCTCACATCCTCCGTTTATCTTTATCTATTTTTTATCTTATTGGATAGGTTTATAAGTTTCCATTTTTGTAGGCTTTAAAGTACATGAAAATCCACGCGTTTACTAACTTAAATCTAAAACTTTGGTGAAGAGTCGACGCTGTGAATAATTGACTGTCTATTTTAGGTAAATACAATCTTCTATTTCCATTTTTAACTCACTACTGCAAAGGAGGGATTATGTTCATAGTAGGTATGGTGTGTATGTATAATAACATTTATCTCTAGAACCACCGAACACTATTGTTAGTTGCTTCCTAACAGGCCAAGGAAATATAATTACCGTCAACATTCGATGTAGTTGGAGGTAGTAAGAAAATGTCTTATTTTAAATATGGGTATAAAGTTAAGGGGCACAACCCAAGTATGTCATTAAAAAAATTAAGACGATAAAGAAAGATAAGAGAACAACACTAAAACCGACAGAGGGAAAGCAGATAGCTCCCTTGATCCCTAGTGCCGTGCCTAATTAGGCATTATATTTATAATTATAAGTTACTTATGTGATATTCTAAATATCTGATAATTAATGATACATAAATCTAAACTATATGTACTAATATTTAATTTTATTTACTTACTTTCAATATTTATTTACCCGGTGGCGTAGCGGTTAGCGCTTCGGACTTCCATTCCGTTGTGATGAGTTTGTGTAACTTTTTCTGAGTGGTCCTAAGGTAAAGGAAAATATCGTGCCGAAACCGAATCTGTCGCCCTAGATGAGGCAGAGACCCCGGCATCATCTCATGTAGAAACGGAATGAGGCTAAGACGAAGAGATTTACTTTTTCTATAGTATAGGGGGACAAACGAGTAATCGAAACCTTTCAACGACTACCGACGCCCGTGAACATCAGCATAATTATGCCGATACGTTGCCATACTTTTCACCTCTCCCTCCAATGGGCCACCGGCTAATCACAAACCGCACGAAACGCGAAACCGTAGGTGACACTTTACAGCGGTATCAAGTGAGCGAGACTCGTGCCGGCCCAATTCCATTGCATAGGAGGATGCACCACGCATGGCACCACCTCTTAAAAAATGATTGAATATTAAATACTGAACACTTCGTCTAAAACATTGGGTCCCTATATTCATCACTTATACTTGTTCTCTGAATTAGCACGAATGAACTTTTTCTGCCTTCAGAGCTGCAAGTCGGAAGCAAAGTCGTGTTCAGAAAGGACGATCTTGAGTGTCATGAGTTTCCTAGATATGGTGTAGGTATGGTGGAGTAGGTATCGTTGTAGGCGGATGTGATCGTTTAGGTCTTATGAAGCTCCCTAAAAATTAAAATGGTAGCTGACTCGGTAACTAGTTGGCCTAGTTCTCCGGTAAATAGTTGGTCTAGTTCTCCGGTAAAAAGTTGGCCTAGTTCTCCGGTAACTAGTTGGCCTAGTTCTCCGGCAAATAGTTGGCCTAGTTCTCCGGTAAATAGTTGGCCTAATTCTCCGGTAAATAGTTGGCCTAATTCTCCGGTAAATAGTTGGCCTAGTTCTCGGGTAACTAGTTGGTTAAAGGATTGAGCCACAGATTCGAGATGGCCAGCGATATGAGAAATAGATTAAAATATTAGTAAACAATGACATTGAGAATAACGCTTTACCGTGCATCTTTAGAATCATGTTTGTTTTAGGGATTGAACTCCAGTCGCTTGTCGAAGCTAACACAGTTTCTAGCTAGAAGAATCTCTCTTTTCTTTTTTTAAATCATAGAGGGCAAAGAAGTACACCTCTTGGCAACGGGCAATTAAATATAAAAGGTTATGCTAGTACGTCTATCGCCATAGACCTTGCAGAATCCACCCTACAACACCATAAAAGCGTCTTGACTCCGTTGCATCAATAAACTAAGCGACATAGAAAGCTCAGCTAAATATTAAACGCAATATACTACATCCAGTCTTTACGAGGCAGGTTCCGTATTCGTTATGTCCGTAAGGAAGGACGTTTTTCCGCAACTAGCGACAGCCTGGTAAAATAATATCAGTAAACTACTCCATAGTGTTACCATTAAGATTGGATTATGGCGAGAGAAATAGTCGAGATATGTTACTCGTAGTGAGAGTAAAGTACACGGTTTTGCACGCGACCAAATTTTACTTAGGAAATTCTTCCTTTTCTGGTAATAATAACGGGATTGTATGTCATTCCATATTGTCCAACTTGGCAAAAAAGTTTCATCTAAATGTATACGGTGGGTTTTGAGTGGATTAATAACAAATATACACGAACAATTATAGAAAATATGATAAATGAAAGTAATCTAGTATATTATTTCTCTCTATATACACACATATTGTATAGTTTGTTACCTTATGTAGATACACTATTTTTATGGACCGGTTATGCTAAAAACTAACAGTCTGTCTCGGCCTCGCACGGATATTCCACGAAATATGGCAAAATTTCATTGTAATGATGATCCAGTGTCATGGTAATATGGCAACAAATTAAATTTACGAAATATTATCGTTTGTCAGGACAGCAGTTGTCCATAATTTATGCAGCGAAAAAAGAATCTGTTTAGTCCATAATTTCTGCAGCGAAATAAAATTTACTTTGACATTTTTTTCATAAATTTGGTTTCCTTTTTTTTCATAATGATCAAAACTGTTAAGAAAATGTAGTACAGCCTATGTTCATTATGAATAATGAATTTAATATAAATAATGTAAGGTTCTAATGGTAAATTGGAAAAAAGTAATGGAAAAAAAATCCAAATTGGTCCAGTAGTTTCGGTGCCTATTTAACGCAGGCACACAGACCAACAAACAACCAAGTGTTTCCCCTTTATAAACTTATGGAAGAGCGAGACTCCTAACACAAGTGTGTGTAAAAATTTTTGGGCAATACACCGTTTTATAACTAATACTATACAAACTTTCGCTAGATAATATTAGTAGAACTAGGATGTTAGAAGTATTGAACACGCGATACCATCGTTCAGGCTATGCAATTCGTTCGGTTTTTGAATCGCCATGGTCTTGTAGGGAAGTAAACGAAGGTACAGATGAGTAATGCGTTCAGCGTATAAAATTAGACATATTAATAAGCTCTACATACTCGTACGCTTAAATACGAGAACAAGTGGCATTGGGATCTATTAAATTTGGTGTATCTATACTTAACCATTTTGGCTCAGTTTGCATCGTAATACTTGTAGGTGAAATGAAGTATTTTTTTCAAGCGGAACACTCGTCGGTAAAAGGCTATTTATCACATAATGCTTTAACCTTAGATTAATGATGAGATTATCTGCGCTCAATGCGACTGAGATTAATCAGTCATTACTGGTATAAGGTTTCATCATAACGACCCGTCATGGTTCAAGCCTTGTCGTGGCGGCTGGTCTCGTTAGCCTGGGGTGAACCCTTACACCTTGGAAGAAGCCAATTGAATTGAGGGGGGTGCTCCTTGTATCACTTTTATAGAAGAGGGGACTAAGGAGCATGAGGAGGAGACACTATTTGTACCCCTCTTATGAGAAGAGGGGAACAAATAGAGGGGCTTTAGCGCACGGGGCAAGGGGAGTGGACTGACACCTCACCCCATTACACTGTCCCAAAGTTGGTGGGGTTGTCCTATGGTGCGAGATAACCCCATCTGTGTGTGCGTGAGGTGGCGTCAGTCCCTTAGGGGGCTGGCTAGCCATCGTGGTGCCCTGATGTTTTTAGTTCCGTGGCACGTCACCAAAGAATGCACTGATGGTATTCGCACCCAGGGCCGGTGAAGGCGCGCAAATGCGTTTCCCCGCATCAACAAAATAGAAAAGGTTTCAACATAACGCACGTTAAACTGATGCGTTGCCCTTTCTTATTTTTCCTCAATTTTCTCAAATTTTGCTCGGTACATTTTACAACTAAACCGTCAATAATTTATTTTATATCTATTTACTGAGACAAAAATAAGAGATTTACATAAAGCATATATAAATTTCTTGGTTTCGGAAACGTGATACATAATAACATGATTTGTAATGCACTTCATACGTTAAAAGCACAAATAATTGTCGTTCATGCATTGATAAATGAAAAAAATTTTCGACAGCTCACTCTTTATTTTTGACCGTCGCGAGGAAATGCATAACTATCTATATGTTGTATTGATCCCGTGTCCCATCCAGGATCTGCTAATGGATATTCACTATTTAGGTCTCGCGGATAAACCGAGTACTACGCGGGTGCCACCTACACTGGTGTGCTACTGATCTGTCAGTACCAGGGCTCCGAACCACATATTTTCATTTCAAAATCAACTACAACCCACACTTCGCTATCACGGGACTGAAGATTGTGAAGGCGGCGAGTGTACTGGGCAGAATTCTCCCGAACCTCGGAGGACCCAGCGCCGCCTGCAGGCAGCTGTACTCCGGTGTCTGTTGGAGTATGGCGACGTACGGTGCTCCGGTTTGGGCGGATCGTCTCGCTGTGAGAAAGAAGGCTCATCTGTGCTCTGCGCAGAGGGTCGTCGCAATGAGTGAAATTTTAAGGAATGGTTGGTATGTTATCAATTTTCTCCAAATCTACAAAACGAGTTTCATTCATGGATAGAGCGATCCCTAGAAAGGTTTCAGTGTATAATTTGTTAAGTAACGATTTATTCACAGGTAAAGCCGGGGCGGATCGCTAGTGTGAAATAGAGCATTATTTATTATAAAGAAAAAACTTCATTCAACAATGTTGAGTACACTTTTACAATATTTTGTGCATGCCTACAGAATACATTTTTATATTTCTGATTATTTCTGATCCGATACGACTTAGCGGTCTTTAAGAAAGAGTTTTACAAGTGTCTAGGGGCGGCGGTAGTCGCTCTCCACCTGCTCGTTTGCTCTCTTTTATCTCATAAAAAAAGAAAAAATCTATATCTACACTACTAACGACCTATATTGTATAATCAGAGAATAGTTGCCTGTCGGCGATGATGATGGAAGTTGCAGTTCTGCTATTGATCAATCCAGATGCGCGGGGTCATGTGCCAACACACCGCGTAGTGAGAAGTGCGGGTTCTAACGTAACTTGCAAATATAAACGCGACTTTAGAGAGCTCTAATAATAACAAACTAATCATGATCACAGCTTCTTGTTGATTTCATAGCGCAAATCAAACCCCGCCCGTCGGAGGTGGGGGTGAGGAGGCCTCCTCAGACAAGCCAAACTATAAACAAGTTCATTTATCCTTATCCATGTCACCGCATCTTAAACGGGATCGTGCGCGCGCCACGCCGTAGTGTGGGGAGGGGGACCGTCTCCCGCTTTTCGGTCCCAAAAATAATTACTACATGGTACGCCCACAAAACAACCCGGTACATATCTTCCGATCTGTGGGAACAGAGGGGGTCTGTCCCCCCACCGTCTCCCTAAACCAGAAGACACAAAAGTCTTCGAAAGTCCGATGAACGGTAGAGGCGAAAGCAATAGCGCCGCTAATCAGTAGTAGGTCCCTATGTGTTAACAGTAGAGTGTCGACGTTGTGGTTATCTTACGTGAATGAGAGGATTCCGTGTTTACAGGCGGAGGAGTTCCTCTAAACAATACAGTAGAAAAATAAGGGGAAAGGTTGAATGTAGTGTCACTTCTTGGTGAAAATTCATGTAAACACTTGAACAAATAAATCAACTTTATATGCTATTTCCACAATTATTTACACTTACGACCGGTTTCGACTTATCATCATCAGGTCTGAAAGATGTGTGTCTATTTATGTAACACTTAAGCAGTGTTACATTCTTCGATGACGGCCCAAAAATAAAATAAAAAAACTAGTAGTGATATAGGTATATAGGTAAACCTTGTACTTTTTTCTATAGCATAACGTCACATCGACCGTTACACTAACTTTCACAAAACAGAAGATATCTCTGTTCTCTATTAACTTCGTGTCATTCCGATGTACGTCGTAGCCAACTTCACCTTGTAAATTCCTAGCTGTCAGTGCGCGCGAGAAACGCTAAAACTTATTTTTCACAACCGCGCCATTAAAAATATAACTTTAAGCATTTTTTTACAGCTTATTTAAGAAGGTTAAAAATACATCTAGTGCTAAAATTTATAAATGCTGTTATTTTTCAGGACTTTTCATCCTAAAATTGACGAATTTTTTATTCTGGAAAATCTAAAAAAAATATTTTACATAATATACCATATTATTATTTTACATATATAATTCCATTTAGCATTGGGGTTTAGAAAATAGATATTTCTACAAAATTATGAATCCTGTGTATTTTTTTTTCCTTTTCTTTATTTGTTTGCCATAAGGCGTATTTACTTCAGTAACTTCGCTGTTTTGGTTTACAGGACTGAAAACCAAAACAGCGTAGATATTATAACGGATACTTGTACATAAGATATTATAAATTATAATGAAATACAACAGATATTTAAAACAATTAGGTTAATTGTAAGAACAAGAGCACGATAAAATTAATACTGTATAGTAGATACAACTTCAATTTTACTGTGGTCGTAAATATAATTACGTGTGTGTATAATTAAGTGACGGATATTCAATTTAATTATTCAAGTTAATGGTAGTGGCTGTTCTCCTAGTATAACAGAACATTTACAAGGTTCAAGACCGGAGACAATGCATGAATAGACGTAGGTGGCAGACGTAGGCGTATTGATTAAGTTTATTGTCGGCATTTTCTCTGTATCAAGTTTCGAAGAAATTAAGATTTAAACAAAACTGTTTGTGTGTTCCGACATGTGACGGAGGCCGACACTGTCGGGGTTCATCAGCTCACGTCAGGTCCCTTACGAATTTAATACATTGAGCAACAATTTTTTTAATTTACAAATTAAAGAATCAGAGCAACCAACACCACTTTAGTGCGAATGCACCCGTGCGGAGTCTGGGCGTGTCGCTATTTATTACTCTATTACATTTCGAATGCATTCTATAAAACCTGTTACACTATATGTTCGAATACCATGTGAGATATCTGAGACTTCACAACTACACGTAATTCAAAAGCCTAATGGTCTGTTCACACCAGAGAAGTCACCGGTCTCGCCATCCCGTTTCGCGCTCCGCGTTTCTTTTTAATGGAATGTTATAGGCCATTTTGTAGTTGTGTATACTAGCTGTAATGAGCAATCATATTTGGCATATGTAATTCTTTTCGCGTTTATTGATAGCGTAACTAATTGGGAGAGTTGGGACATGATGTGTTTGCAGTTTAACAGTTTTACAGGCAAAAACTAGGCTAGAGTAGTACAGAGGAACTAGACTAAGACATGGTTAGAGTTTACGAGTGAGTCCGCCAGAGGATGCACACTCAATTCCCTCATTCTCCCGGTGGCACGGAGGTCAACACGTTTGAAGATATAAACGGTGGAGGATTCTTATATTTTCGGCCAACTTGCGAGTAGATAGGTGCTGCATATGACTACCGATGCTCGAGGACGTCGGTACAACTACAGGTTATCGAGATACGTTGCGTTCTTCTCTCCATCCCCCAACGGACTCCCACAATCCGCACAAGACGCTACTGCCTACCTCTCACACACCACTGTTATATGACGATGATGATACCTGAAAAATTTGAAATGTCATGGTCAAAAGAAACTTCAAAACATACTCGTTACCGCGGTTTTATGTAAATCTTGCACAATGGTTAATTTGCGCTGTTAATTGTGGCTGGTAACGGCCGATGAAGAAAGCGGCAAGCTCTTAATCATATCATTAAAGCCTTTTACATTGTACGCACCTCTCGCTTGTGGCGCTTAGATCAGGATAATATTGGAGTGTGATAGGCGACTCATCTGGCTTAGCTGAAGATTATGCTCCTTCTGTGAGACCGTCACGTTACGTCGTCATGTACCCCCGCGGGCGAAGTTCATTCAGATCCATTTCGGGTACAAAGCAATATGACGCTACCTCTTAATTTGCCTCCAGACTTAGGAAAACCATTCAATCATGCATTTGACACGTTCCTCTATAGAGGATGCGCCAGTCAATTAATTATAGATACAATTCAACGCTAGCAGTCGACAGCACCACTGAGTCTTGGTGTGCGTTGAGTAATCGGTTCCCGGTTTCTTGCCAGTGACTACACTGGCAAGAAAGCTACTGGTACTTGGTGGTATACTTACTGGTTTACATCTTAATCGGGCGAACCCAATCACGACTAAGGATTTCAACCTGTCAGTACACATCATAAATGAAGGTCGCGTTCGTAAGAAGTACTATTTCTCTCTGGGAAGAGCATGCAATTTGCCCAGCCTACAGGACCTGTAGGCTACGTAATAAACTGCGATAAACTCCGTAAGAGTAGTTTTGTTGTAAGAAGACTACGTAGTCTCAAACCCACATTGATGCGACAAACCGTTTGCCCGTTTTTAGTATTTGAGAGGCATTTTATCATTTCTGCCACGCTGCGTTGGCACGTGAAACTCCGCGAACTGTAATTACATAAACAGATGTAAGCGTTTCGTATACGGAGAGCGCGCCGAGACACGTAGCCGCGGCAAATAGGGCGTGCGATCTCGTATTGCAGCGCAGGGGCACGCACGAGATGAGAGGCACGTACATCGGCGGTGGACAGTGCGTTGGCTCGCCGGATGACCTTCCACAATTGTCGGGCAGGAGCTGGGAGTGCACCCGAAGAGTTCTGCGCTTTGTGCCAGTATATTATTATTCCAAGGTGCTAACGTGGGTTAATATTCCTCATCATCAGCGGCTGGATGACATCCACTGCTGGAGATTAGCCTCCACCATAGAGCGCCATAATTCCCGTTCACGAGCCACTTTCATACAGCGGTTCATCCAGACTTCAAAAGAATGTATAGGTTTTATGTGTGTGTCTTACACAGTACAAAATCACAGAGCGTATTCAGTACTCGATTTTGATTCCGAATATATAAAAAGTAGGTACCTAAAATTTGAAATAATTCATTTTCCAAAATCTTGCGGTTACTTACCGACGGCCGCTGCCCCTCGCACAGCTGGCGCGCTCAGGATCTTTGACTTTGGGCGGACGAGTTTGTATCGGTTTTATGCGGTGGACATATTATCTGAAAATAATGGCACTAAATTATAGGTGAAGTTTATTATTAACTAAGTACTATTATTTACGTTTAGTTTCGTTTTATTGGTTACATAAGACCTACTGTGTCCTAAAAAATATACGATCTAACAGAATTCACGTTGTATCTAATAAGCGTGTTTCTATGGCCATAAATTATGTGAATGAATGAATCGTGATTAGTAAACGAATTACAATCTAAAATATAGCCTTTTTTACACTTCACCGTATTGCTAGTAGCGACGGGACTAGTACAAGTTGTGTAACATTTCGGAGGTTCGCGCGGTCAAACATAGAAAGAGGCACGATACTCAATAGGTTAAAATGATGAAACAATGGACCTGTGAGTCAGCACTACATCCACATCCAAGTCTTTTAATCAAGAGTTGTTTTTTAGGTCGTTAGGAGTATGCGCTAGCCTATATGTAAGATGTGGGCAGGAGTTAATGCCTTGGCCTATCTTCTAGAGGGGAGACTGACAAGACCAATGGAGTCTTAGTAAGGGGGTCCCGCTTTTACCCCTTTAGTAAGTGCTAGTGACATGCCGCATTGCAGCGGAATTGGTCTCTCTCGCTCACATGATTCACAAAGTGACATCTTCGGTGTCGCGTTTCGTACAGTTTGTGGCTCATTGGAGATGAGATGGAAAGGAGGGTAACGCATGGGCATAGTTATTATGCGGATATTCATAGGCGTTCGTAGTCGTAAAAAGCCTTTTATTGTTCGTTTGGTTCCCTATACATTAAACAATCCCTTTGAGTACGGAACCCATTTTTTAAAAGTTGTTTCGATGTTATTAACTAGTCAGCCAAAAGGAATGAATGTAATTCCATTGAGCCGACAAAATACTAATTATTTCCCTGCTTATATTGTTGTTTTCATTACATTTGGAATTTCGCATTCACGCTTAATATTCACTTCATGTGTTTGTTATGCGCATTCAAATACTTTTTTTACCTAAGTATGATAATAATAATAATAATAGTATCTGTGGACGTATCACACCACGTTAGTACGGTCCTGTGCTGAGTACCGTAAGGACTTGTGTAACAGGTACTAGACAACGGACAATATATTTTAGTTATTTTTATAGATTTAAGCAATTGTACATATTTAAGATTTTTAGAATGGAAATACGTATATAAAATAAATAAATAAGTGAAAAGTCGAGTATTTCAATTGAACTGTATACGAGCCCCTCATTATAAGGTTCCTAGTAGTGGCCCTCCTTAAATGAGTGTTTTATTCAGTTCTTTAGTGTTTGTTGTTATAGCGGCAACAGAAATACAACATCAATATATATTCTGAAAATTTCAACTTTCTAGCCACCACGGTTCTTGAGATAGTCTGGTGACTGACGGACGGAAACACGGATATTTTCCATTTATTACCCTTTGGATAGGGATTCCTAAAAGTATGTCACCAGACTGTAACATTTTTTAGTCTCGGCGGGGCTCGCGGCACATTATAGTGCCGAATACGCACTAAAGCCACCGCGAGCGCCATCAGTGTCACCATTCAACACCTCAACGCCCCCTAAGAGCCCGACACCACCAGCTCCGCACTACAGGACAACCCCACCAACATTGGGATGAGTATCCCATCCTCGCACTTGCCTCGTGCCCAAAAACTCCTAATTCTCCTGCTCTTGAGTCCGCTCTCATAAGGGTTTATACCCTTGCTGCCCCCTCGATTCTACGGACTTCGCATGAGTTCACCCCAGGCTACTGAACCCCACCGCCATAGTCCACAGTGGTGCCCCAGGATCCAGGCCAATATTGTTCTTGTGTTACTACACTAATACCTGTAGGTACTGGCTTGATAGTAAAACACGTAGGTATTTTCCTGCTGAATTATAATTAAATAAAATTATTATTCTTACTGGAATTCGTTTTTGAACATTCCAAAAAATTCGTATATGTATGGAATTGCAGAGATGATTCAACAATTCTTTTAAGAATAATTTTTGAATAATTGTTTGTTTATTAGAACGGCATTATCTCTAAAGGGACATTCACGTCGCAACTATGGCATGAATTCCTCTCGTATGCGATTCAATCGTGAATGGTTTCGTTGTAAAGCAAGACGTATGACCAGTGTTATGTCGCACACCTGTTGAAGTAGCCATCAACCTTGCAACAAAATCTAACTTGCCGCAAACGACGGAAGTCCGTGCGCCGGTCTGAGCGTCGTCCCTAATACGATCCGCGATTTGCTTACCTCAAATAATACCGCCGTACCGGTTAGTTATTCTGAAGCTAGCGAGTCTTTTCACCCGTCAGAATGCGAAGGGGGTACCGATCCCCCGATCATAATCCTCACCATGAGAAAAACCTTCACCTCAGCACCGAGACCATTTTAAATACCGCGCACGAGCTACCCCCGACGTCAGAGCCGTTGGAGGAGGGACCTCTTAGTCTCTCTGGCTATGACAATAATAATTATTAATTAGCTGTTACAGACATACAAATATCGGGATGCAACTCTCCCATCTGCAGCAGTGTGCTCTCCAATCGTCGGACCCTTTGTCGACCCAATCCGATGAAGCTGTGTTGGACTTCCTTCGCTTCCACAGCATAACTTCAGGTTGGACAAAAAGGTCCATGCGTTGGTTGCAGTTGACGCGCGTTGCTCGTTTGCGCCTCTATAATATAGAAAACCAGCCAAGTAGGAGCCATATACTCCAACTTTTTCTCTTTTTTTAAGCGATAAAGTAAAAATAACTCATTACTTTATTTGAATACATAAATACTTATTCTCCACGATCCCTAACATATTCAATGTCTACTTTGCAAGAATCCTTCGTTTTTTTCTAATCTGAACACATTTGTGTCCTTTGCTATATGCGACCATGTTTGAAGTAAACAATTTCTCTTTTAGACTTTACTAAGGTACATTTAGCACTTCCCCTGTAACAGGCCAATGGAAACTCACGAACCGCACGAAAGCGCATAGCTGTCACTTTACAGCCGTGTAATGTGACAAGTCACAAGATGTACCTCCCCGGTCATACCGGCCTAATTCGGCTGTAATGCATGGCACTACCTCTCACTGAAATATCAATTTATGTGAAGCATTTATATAGTTAGTTTGAATGTCGTATTGCTTACCACTTTAATGGTAATCTGTAGAACCAGCGCGATAACTCTTACTCCCTACACAAATCAATTCCTTCCTTTTATGGTATTTGGTATTTTCACGACTGAATTTTCCCATGAACATCATTATAATCACTATGCCTTGGCGTTGCCTCACCACCTCCCCCCTCCCCCCAATGGAGCACCGGCTACTCACAAACACACAAATAACGAAACACGGCACCGAAGATGTAACTTTATGTCTGTATCGTTTGAGCGTGAGGTTGTGCCGGCCCAATTCCGCTGCAATACAGCGTGGCGCTGTCTCGTTCAAAAAATGAGGACAATGATTTTAAATAAAATACATGTTTAATTACATAAATTTATTTCTTAATATCCTTTGTGTGGGAACTAAAAGTGACTGCGTTATGTCTACGTCGTTTTCTTGCCCACCGATAAGAACCCAGACGTGTTGGAGAAGTATTTTGCGTTCGCCTCGTTGATTCTCGTCTCGGCGGCTTGTGGGTTGACTATCTCGAGACCCTGGAAATAAAGAAAGACATGTTTGTGTATGTGAACAGCTATAAAGCAGTTGGTAATCCTGTAAATTACAAAAATGTATCGGCCCGATTTGTAACGCAGTTGTGACGAAATGGAGATAAATAATATAAATGAGAGCTGTGTTGGGCTTCTCTTCGCTCCCACAGCATAAGTTTAGATCCGAAAAAATAGACATACACTATAGCCGACCCAGCAATCTTTGTTTCGCCGGGTCACGCGAATAACCCTCATCACTTTGGGGTATGAAAAATACATTGTAGCCGAGTCTCAGACTGACTGAATGTGCATATAAAATTTTGTACAAATCGGCAAAGCCGCTTAGGAGGAATAAGTTTCCCGACTGCTCGTTTTACCGTAAGAGGCCGATTGGATTGCTAGTTCACTTTCCATGCAATGAAAAGAAAGCAATTTACTATTATTTCTTAAACACTTTTTCACTAATTAGCATATGGACGTAACGTATAAATTATACAATAGTACACGTGTAAAAAATTCTCACGCATTGTTATGTAATGATCAGGTATTAGGGGCAGTGTTGGTGCGAGCGTATTTTTTGAGCGACAGACGAACACTTCTTTTATAATATACGGGTCAAATGAGAAGTCGAAGCTTTCCGATGAAAAGTGACCAGGAGACGCAAACGTAATACTCCCTCCCCTTAGGCCTTCCCTCCTTAATCAGAATCTCTACAAATAAACATTTTCTTAGGTATAACGTTGTCGCAACTTAAAATATCCACATAATTATTACAAAGCAGTACCCAAAAGCAGACTATATGTATGTGATTAAGTTCAAAAAACCTACAGGACGGATTTTGATGCGATTTTCACACATTAATAGGGTGGTTCCTGACGAAAGTTTTGGTGCTGTTAACGGGTGAAGCCGGGCCGGATCGCTAGCGGACTATGTTTATTCAATTAATGACCGCGATATTTGTACTGCCACAAGAACACGTGCCCCGGTCATGTGTCAACACATAAAACGTTCTTATACTCGATTCAGAACGAGCAAGATTTCTTTTTCTACATTTCGAAAACAATTAAAACTTAAACACAAACTAATTAATTATAATTCATAGAGAAAAGAATAATGTATCTGGCGTTTTATGATATACGTAAACAAATGTATGAAAAAGAATTAATTAACATTAAAAAAAAAAGTTTTGTTTGGATCCAATGGTTTGTGTGAATTGAAAGGTAATAAGACCACAAAGCTGTGTCGGGTCGATTCGGAAGATGGCAAGAGGTAGTGCCATGCTGTAGACCCGGTCACAATATGCTTAAGCGAAGTAGCTGATATCACTTTGTACGCTTTGTGAATTTCTGGTTCCAATTGGAGGGAAGGAGGGCAACCCATCTGCGTGACTAACGCGTATGTCTATGGGCGTCGATAGTCATCAGAATGCTTCGTTCGCTCGTTTGGCCCTTGTACAACAAAAGACGTAAGTTACGTTACGTTCAGCTGACACGAAGCGGCCCAATCAGGATGCAATTATTTGTACCCAGATCACTATCTGATCACCATCTGGGTACAAATAATTGCATCCTGATTGGGCCGCTTCGTGTCAGCTGAACGTGACGTACGAACGAACGTAAAACATATAAAAGGTGTCTTAAGCATAAGAAGCGGTAGCTCATTGCTATGAGCTTACACTTCACACTTCACATATTACATCATAAAGCCTTTTTATATAGATAGTATAGGGGGGACAAACCAGAAATCGGAACCCTCTTTTCCACTCCCCACCCCCCCATTGGACCACTCACTAACCGCACGAAACGTGACACCGAAGGTGTCACTTTACGCTGTTATCATGTGAGCGAGAAATAAATCACCGGTCCTGGCAGCCCAATTCCGCTGTAATGCAGCATGGCACTACCTCTTACCGAAGATACAATAAAAGCTTGTATGTATGTTTGTTATAATTTCACTCAAATTATACTGTTGGTTTTGCTTGAAATTTTGTACTGATGTAGCTTACTATCTGAAATAACGTAAATATTCTTTCGCTCCCGAATAAAAGGCGGTTCCCTTGAGATACACTTTACGTGGTAGAAACCGCAGGGCAGCTAGTGTGACACTCGGGCAAGATTTTACCCCTGTTTGCTACTCAAACACGAATGGTTCCTTTGGGATAGATGTTACACGTGCGGAAACCTCGTTGGCACTGTAGTTCGTCGCTAATGTTAGGTTAATGTATCACCTATCACCGGCGAGTACATTGAAGCGTCATACACAGGTGGACAAGCAAGGCAATATCTACTGATGCTCTCTCCCCTCCCCGCCCCCGCCCCTCCCCGACTCCCCTCTCTCTCGCAGCACTTTACAGATATCATTACGAGTAAATGCGTTTTAATGTTCGTCATTAGCAGATTGCTATTGATACACAAACAACACACAGAACTGGCCGCTCCCCGCTGCTTCAACCGTGAGTTCCAATTTAATGACAGCCCACATCACGGCAGGAGGACAGCTTATACGCCTCGCTGTTGCTCGAGTAAAATAACAATAGAACAGTTGTGAACACCACAGTTTAGTACCAGGCCAGCATGATGTACCTAAGCATGTCTAAAATGGCAAAGTATTGATATTACACCAAATATTTGCATGTTCATTCGTTCTCTTGTATAAAAATACAGATGGCAAAAGGCAAAGACGCTTCGTTGGTATTTTACTATAGCTACCAAAGGCTGCAGAAAATATTCTTGTACTCGCACACATGTGCACTCAATTTCGTGAAGGAGGTTATTCAAAATCGAAAGTTTTATAAATATATAAATCATCAATTAATGTTATTTATGGTTAATAAAATAGAATAATATTTATCTACGACATTAATTACACCATTACAAATATAATTATTACATAGTTAGAAGAAAATGAAAAATATAAGACGGAAACCGAGGAGGAAGGAACACCGAGAAAATTATAATTAAATTAATAAAGATTATTTTGATATCAATCAACTTTAATAGGTATTCTGCTCAGGAAAATGCATGACAGCGTGAGCAAAATTCCCAAAAAGGTGACAACTCAGTTTGATAGTTTAGGAATGAGATCACCAGCTAGGGGATACCAAACTCTGATTTTCGTTTCCTGGATACGTGACGTTAGAAAATGTCCCAACATTAAGTCTATCGATTTGGCGAAGGGCCATATACAAGATTAAATGTCTATTTCAAAAGTCGAAATCTTTTGAACAATGGTGTGTTGTTCAACAATGTTTGTGTTCTTTCAAAATTTATTTAGTCGTATCTCGTGAGCATACACAAGATACGAAATGATGTAATAACCAAGTTACTATAGTTGATGATTGTAGATTGTAGAACAATCTAGACGGTCCCCAAAGTTCATATTTCCACGGACCATGCACAACATATTATTTGCCTATTGATATTATCGTCGTAATCAATTCATCAAACCCTTCCCTCACTGTTACCCATAGCCATCTTTTTTTAATATCAAGACGCCTAATCGAATAGTACATCCCACGACGCAGTCTATATCTCTATCTATCTGTACCCAGCGCGCAGCGCTACGCCAACAACTAAAAGAAAAAAATATACAAACCTTCATACATTTGAAAATACATATACTAAGTCTGGCCATAAATATTTTTACAATTAAGAAGAAAAAAAATGTTACATTTGAATTTGGAATCTGTAATTTTTATACTATTGTTCAATTGATATACCACTTCGAATAAGCTTTGTATGTGTGTAATTGTTTAATATTTGTGTACTAAAGTAAGACACTGTAAAAGTAATAAATTTTATTTGCAATTAAAGAAATATTTTTTTTCTTTGTCGCAATATTTATTGCAAGGCTACATATACAAATTTTTTGTAATAATCTTCTATATATATAAGGAATTAAATCGCTAGTTATACTGTAAAGTACAAAAACGTATATTCCACAGAATATTGTAGTAACACAGCTAGCGGGCAGCTGAGCGCTGTCTGAGATGGCTATCTAACGGGGAGTAAGTGTCTGGGGACAACTTACAATGTAGTCGCACATAACACTAATGGCTAACATAATCAGGCGTGCACCATGAGAATACGGCCATACACCATTGTAGCAAATTTGTGGAAAATCAAGCTTTGGTTTCACAGGAAAGCGGTGCCGAGGCTGCGACGCAGCGGTAAATGACGCCACGAGATCGTTTACTGTGTCGAGAGCCCTAGTGATTACCACTCGGATGGTCCAGGCTCATATACCAATGAGTTCTTCTACCTTAAGTACATTTCCTGAGAGCTCTACGATGCAGGAGTACAACTCGGCTAATCTAGGATCAATCGTCTCTGTGGTGTAACGGTGCGGGTGTCGCCTGTTAGTACCGTTCGCCGCGTGGGGTCCTGGGTTCGATCCCCAGGTCGGGCAACTATTATTAAATATTTTTCAGATTATTCTGAGCAGGCATTACATTGCCCGGGATTGGAATGTGCCCGAAGTGCCCATAGGCTTGCCATCTATGATACCGTGAGCCTCAATACCTTGGCTAATCGTGGGTGTGCTAATATATCTACTGGACTTACGAGCTATGGATGTCCTGGCACACCTCTGCCTACCTCTTCGGGGATAATAGGCGTGAACGTAATTTTTTTCTTTTTTTTTATATTTGCCCATTAAATGAATGGGATGAAACCTTCCATCTGCACAGATTTCAGCTGTGCGAATTTCTATGAGCACCGGAAATCACTCACAGGTTTATGCCTGTGTGCTCCAAAGACGGTAATGATGTAACACAAGTAGCATTTGCAAAGAGTCATCTCGACTTTCCCAATGAGGTTAAGGAAGCCGATGGAGCAACGTTTACTACAGCGTTAAATGGCGTACGGTCAGCCATAGGGCGTCATTTCCATAACACGAACGCCGTACCTAAACGGTGAAAGTACTAGAACATCTGTATCTCAAATATCTAGGCGCTCACTCGTTAGCATACGACTTGTAAATGACCATTATTGCCAATGAGCGCGAACAATCTAAAAATAAATGCAGGGCCAAGGGAAATGATTGCACTTTCTCCTCGCATTTCAAATGTATCTGCCCGAGAGCATATTCACATAGATCTTGTTGTAAAACATTATCGTGAAAGGGAGTTGCGATCAGCGTTCTTGTTTGTTTAAATAGAGTGAGGGCCGCTTTCACGGGTTAGTATTGTAATGTCATCTAGCCAGCCGGTACTTAATTCTTAATTACCACATAAACGCGGTCGTATTCATTACTACTAACGGGAGCCTGTTCACAGGTTTTTCATAGGTATTTTTTTTTTGGGTCTCAACCCAAATTTGTAGTCGCTGTGCCACTTAAGTTTCTAATAAGTAAAGCGGGATTGTAATTGTAGTTTGAAAGTCCCTGTTTGCCCATTAGGATTTGGAGACTGACCCTAACTTACATATCGATACGTTTTGTTCGATATTTCTTTAAATGACCCAGCCTAATTAATAAGTAACGCAAAATTCCCATCTATAAGAGTCCGCCATCAACTCCTATAGAAACGGCACTGTTATAAGGACCGCAAACGAAATATAGGGGGAGCTTTTAAGCTGAATGTCACGGGTCATAGCGTTAAATTTAGACATGAAGCCATCAAAAATCAAGACACGGTTCATGAGCGTACGGCGGACCAAACTGCGATTCGGTGACGGAAATTCAAGTACACTGTGCTTTTTGTACATTAACTAGTCGTGCGGATATTTATGAGAGTCGCTATTAGGTGATCCGAGGCTCGTTTGCTATCTATAAAAAAGTCTAATTTACACGTTGGACCTGCCTTTGTTGTGCTGTTTCACCCAAGATCGGGCAAACGCATAGCACCCTTTAAAATCTAGCAAACATCGTTTTTCAGTTAAGTGTCAATAAAAAAATAAAATATTTAATTTTCAATAAGTGTTAATATATTATTATTCGTTTCTATGCATATTTTCTTACGTCACAAGGTAAGGTGTTAAGACTTTCTATGCTTTCCAAATAAAACAAATTTAAAGAAAGACCGAAGCCGCCATTTCGGTTTTCGCACTACAACTAATCTATACATACGACAAGACAGTAAGAAAGTATGTACATTAAATATTTTTCAAAAAAAAAATATTGAGGTGATAAGGAAGGGGACAAAATTTAAAGGTTTTTTTTAAGTATAGCTAATAAGCCCGGGCAACATAGAGGGTGTATTTTTTTTTTTTTTGAAAACTAGAACGTCAGATGTAGAACCGTAGGGGAAGGAAATTTTCTAACTTAAAAAAATCGAATTCTCGAACGAAGTCGTGTATAATAAATAAAGTGTGCTACGGTTCTAATTCTAGAAACATCTAACGTCAGGTAAACTAGACCGAGACAGCATCAATTCGCGTACGGAACAAGATGAATGGCTATCGGAAACTTAATCACACGTCTATCCCAGAATACCGCTACTGCTTAAACGAGATCCGTCCACCGATCAGGATAATGAGGCGTAACATTGGCGCGGCTGTCGCGATAACTGGCGGAGAGATAGCGGGGAAAATATGCGGAAAATTACTTATCGCGCGCGGTTTTGCCGTAAACACATACACGCCTTCCTAAATATCTATCCCACTTCTGAATTTGGTGCTCGCGGCGTACCATATAATCAAGTCGCTTGATTGTGATATAGGGACGGACAGACGGACATGAAGAAAATTTAAGGTTCCGCTTTAGTCATTTGACTAAGGAACTCTAAAAACGTAAGTTGTACACAAGTGAATATTGTCTACGTGCCATAGTGTGTGCCTCTTCAATTCTACCAAATTTCAAATTTGTAAAAACGGGAATACAATTCTTTAAAAAGGGGCACGATTTTTTTTCCTTTGCGTATGATTTTGTAGACTGGTGCTCGCCCATAGATCGAAATTCGATATTTATTTTTCAAAAAATGTTGCTACTTAAAGACACGAAATGACATTTTCACCAACTATTACATGAGTTTAACAATAGTGTGTGTGTCGTAGTTTTTTCTTTATAGAATAGGAGCGCACACGAGCATTTTTACGACTACCGCCGCCTATGAATATCCACATAATTACCATGCAGATGCGTTGTACTCCTTTGCTCCCCCCCTCCCCCCAATTGGCCACCTGCTACTCACAAGCCGCATGAAACGCAACGCTGAGGGTGTCACTTTACGGCGGTATCATGTGAGCGAGAGGTACCTCCCCGGTTGTGCGGGCCCAACTCCGTTGCATAGGAGGATGTAGTGACATGCACCATGCATGTACTACCTCCTCCTATGCAGCATGGCACTAAATCTTCCAAAAAGTCCTTCTCCGTAGTGACTTTCTTCGTAGTGTGCGCATATTTAAATAAAATAATAAAATTTTTTGGACGTCTTTCCCCTATAATCTTCAACTGCACCAAATTTCAAAAACCATTCGCGCAATTCTTCTCTTCTTTTTTTCTTCACGTAGTAATATTTAACATATTGATACAAGTAACCTATCGACTAGGTAGCACATAATTCTGTGTTGCCACTTGCTCTTCTTTAATTGTCATTAATATTGTATCTAAATTTAACACTAGAATACGGTACTGTGTTCCGTGGTCAATCCCGATCTACGCCCATATAACAAGACCGAAGTGTTTCTTTTTGTTTATTTACAGAAATGAGAATTACTGATTTCGGTTATATACTATGACGCTATGTATGGTAAATATGGGTCTTTATTACACAAAGAGCTCGTCGTCTCCATCCTCACGCTATTAAAAAAACAGCCACAAAAATGGGGACAGTATACAAAAATGTAATTATCCGATTGGCATCAAATAATGTTATTTAGGTCTTTTCCCACCATTCATACACATATTTGTGTTGCTCGTTTTAGCACTCCGCTATTCATAACAGATCAAAGATACCATTGTCTGCTATAGAGTTAAAATATGTTCGTTTAGCTGACGCTCCTCCCGCTTCGTTTAGCACACAATGTTTCACATCAATAAGAACGCATCCTATTATAATATTAGTTTTTTGGTAAAGAATACTATTGATGTATACGCGAATGTTACTCATTACAATAAAAGCACTTTTACGGATTTTATCACGGTTTATTTAACTAGCCCGACGTTTCAGAAGCTTTACCGCAACCATGGTAGTCCACCTGTGACCATGGTAGCTGTAAATCTTCTGAAAGGTCGGGCTAGTGGAATAATTAAATAAACCGCAATAGAATCCGTAAAAGTAATTTTATTGTAATAAAGAATACTAGAAAATTACTCCCTTGAAGAGCCTTGAGGATATCGTATACAGTAATTGAGTACGTCTCTACAAAACTAAACAGCGCTGAATATTTACATGAACAAATTAAAAATTATAAAAAGTAATATTTATTCAGTTTATTTCGTTTGTGTTGACCTTATCGCGACTAGGGTAGGCGGTGGACGTGTTGGAGTCTCTTTGGGGAATAAATTGATCTCAGTACAAGTAAATGTATGTCATTATGATGAAGTGCATATTGTTATTATTAAAATTATATTGTTTCATTAATTGCGCCATCTCATTTCGGATGAATAACTTAAAAAAACGACTTCAATTAAAAATGGCATCACTGTACAGCGTAGATACACAGAAGAAGAAAGAACATCCACTTTAAAAGTCAGTTACAAAACTTAATATCATTTAAAACAGAAGTAAACATTGAAATTACATACTGACTCCTATTTTAAAGTTGGTTTAAAAATGTAATAAAGATTTACCTGAAGAGGCGTGAAGGCCACAGAAGACGCGGTACCAGACACCTGCCTTCGTATGCTGGTGGCGCCTCCGTACTGCTGGTTCTGCTTCTGCAAGTTCTTCTGTAAGGTCTTGCTGATGCGCACTTTGGTCTTCTCGTCCACTTGCGGCAGGCGGATCCGACCCGTTCTCGATTTGCCTATAGTGCCGCGCGTGTAGCCCAGGTCCTCTTGGTAGGCGTCGTCTTCTATCTGCAAAGGAATTATTTGGGTGAGTAGACAGTAAGTGATGATAAATACACAGTACACTGGCCCATTGGAGGGGAGGAAGATATATAGGTAGTCCGGTTGTTTGCTAACGCGCTCCTAGGCCAGAAATATATGTAGTCCGGTTGTTTGCTAACGCGCTCCTAGGCCAGAGCCTAACCAGTAACAGTTGAGGGTAGACCTCAAGCGAACGAAACGGAAAACTGTTGATGGTTTAGTAAGAATTCAGTGCTAGATACTGGGAGTCTTAACATGCCAGGCAATAGACAAGAAAAGAATATTTCAAACATCATTGTTGAGAGACCTAAGCCAAATCGCTCGATTTCCCATTTTGAGCATGTTCTCAAAACAGTTTGTACAATTAGTAACAAAGCTTACTGTAAGCGAACTTAGGGGCACTCTGTAATGGTGTTGACTGTTTGGAAACCCTGAAAAAAAAACAAGGTAAACGTCTCGACTTGCTGGACTAGGAGGGGTATGATGGGATTTGGGATTTCTGCCTTCTGACCTTGGAGCACAGAGAAATTAGGTTGTAAAAATAATTAAACAATTAGTTATCTATTTTGAAATGCTTTAAGACATGGAAACTAAATTTATGACAACTAACTTTATAACACTTATGACAACTAAATTTATAACAATTTTAGTTAGAGAGATTGCAGCTGAATTTGGTCGATACAACCGAGGATATAACTCTTGTTCACATAATACGTAAGTAGAAAGCAAACATGTCGCGTTTCGTTCTATTTGTTAGAAGCCAGTGACCGATTGGAGGTGACGAGGAAAAGAGGGCCGCGCATGTGCATGACAATAATAAAGCGGATGTCTATGGGCGTCGGGAGTAGTCTAAAGGTACCAATTTCTGGCTTCCCCCTATACCAAATACCTCTTTTATCTTAAAACGGGACATCCACATAATTGTCACGCAGATGCATTGGCCTCTGTTCCTGCTCCCCTCCAATGGACAACCGACTCCTCACAAACCGAACGAAACGCGACAGCATAGCTGTCACTTTACGAAGTGAAGCACCTCCACAACATATGCCCAATTTAGCATGGCTCTTACTAAAGGTATTCGCGGGATGCGCTCGCAACTGCCACGGTCAGCAACTGAGCAACGATTTCTAATGAAACCGGAACGTTTTCATTAGTGATAATTGCTCCCGTCTGCCGTCGAGCGGTGATCAGTCGATAATGCCACAGTAAATACATAATTAATTATGTGATCAGTGATCACACGACATTGAATAATAATAAATGTAACATTCTCGGCTAAGTGTTACACTGCTATAAAAGTTATCGAGCTGTTTATAATACACATGTTCACGACAGCTCCCTAACGCTGTAGGCAGAGAAAGCGTAAAGCCATACATCTCGATCCCTACACTCCTGCCTTGCCTCCTCTACATTACTTTACCACATTTATTTTATTACTCACATAAATAATATTTCAGCCCTACTTAGTGATATAATTGCGAAAGGTTGTATGTCTTATTCCTTCTCGCAAAAACAATAAAACGATTGAAATTTTGCACACAAATAGATTACAATCTGGAATATCATGAAAACACTTTTTATCCCGAAAAACTGAACTAGCTGTTAATAAAATATGTTCTATTCATGAACATGTTGTGACAGGCACTCACATATATTTTTTCAAACTTGTACTTGACTTTAATGAAGTATTTTGAACATATAAATTAATTAATTGTACGAAATATAATTACCTTTTAAAACTAAACTATTCACTCACATGTTAAAATTTACATAAATAAATTTAACAGGTACTACTTGATCTAAGTAAGAATTGACGTTAAATAAAAACCAGAGGATATGTAAAAGTCCCCCTGAACTAAACCTACTATTACTATTATGATCGCTTAGCTATGTATGTGAGAGAGTGGTATTACCGAATACAGGTGCTCCCCAAACTGACGAGCCGTGTGTATCGGCACGCGCAGCCAACGGGGCCGTCAGTTCGTGTTCCGGTCTATTTGCACGGCGCTAAAAAAAACGCCACCGGCACCGTGTGGCCATTTGGAATTCTGCTCGTCTGCTGTCCGCGCGTGACGTCACTGCGGAGAAACACCGCAACTCAACGGCATCCGCCGCTAATTACGGTAATGCCCATCATCAACATTTGTAACATTGCAGCCGAGCATTTGTACCGGATCGGTCGGGGTACCCCTCGCTCACATGGTACTGCCTTAAATTTGACAACTACGCTATTGTGCACGTGCATACGGTCTATGAATAGCCCGTGGCCCATTTGGCTGTAGTAAAAGACGCATCGCTATAAGCACCATGCAAATGTTAATAAGCGTCGGTAGTCACCAAGTAATCACTAACGATCCGCCCTGGCTTCGCCCATGAATAACAGCCCAAATTATACCCTTCCTCGGGAATCGCTCTTTTCCCTACACCAATGACAGTACGACTCTTTCAATAAACATCAAGACGCCCGATCCCTAGACACTCCAATCCATCCCGTTCCGTCTACTTCCGTACAGGAAACTACATCTCTGTTTCGTCTGAACAATTCGTCCACACACAATCCAAACAGTATAATGTGAGCGAGAGGTACCTCCCGGGTCGTGCTGGCCAGATCCGGCTGCAATGCATAAGAGATAGTGCCACCACTATCTCTTATAAGAATAATATTGTCAGGCAAGCTGTTTTATTTTACCGCAGAGCAAGCGACGTTGAATGGGTCAAATGCAAGTGAAAATTGAAAAAGAAATGGCGTGCACCCAACCGACACTAAACCTGGCTTGAACCTAACTCAACCATCTCATGCATACCATCTGTAACATCGTCACCGCTATCAGCTCTTATCGGTCCACTGCTGGACATAGGCCTCTTTCAATGAAAACTCGGACCAACTAACACTTCGTTTTCCTAAACCATCTATAATAAAACGGAAAAATGTGCCTGTACATTAAATATTATTCAAAATGATTGATATGGTGATTCCTTATTACTGTGGTAACAACAACAGCACATCACATCAGTTGTAGAGATAAAAACATGAAGAAAAACACTTGTCTGTTTGTATGTTTGTACACAATAGTCTCCGGGACTAATGGAACTTTTAAGAGTTTTGATTTATTTTGTTGTCTAGCTCATGAGCCTGGGCGACATATAGGGTGTAATTTGATTTGAAAACTGAAACCTTCTGTGAACGGCAGTTGCTAAATTTTTTTTTTCAAACCCGAAGAAGCAGGCGAACGAAGTAGCGGGCAACGGCTCGTGAACAATATAAAAACACCAGAGTACCGCACCTTTAATGAACCAGTTAAAATTATTCGCGAATTAAATGAAAGTTTGTGAAAGTAAAAGAAAAGTTCAACGAGGAAAGAGCGAATGTTTAATAAATTCACCAAAACACAGTTTGACAAGTTTAAGGAACGAGGAAAATTTATCACGACCTGAGGCTACAGCTGGACAACCAAGTTTTTTTATAGTATAGGAGGGAAAACGATACAGATAGCTTTTGACGACTACCGGCCCATATCACAGCCCATAGACATCCGCATTATTGTTGTCATGTCGATGCGTTGTCCTCCTTTCCTTCAGTAGGCCGCCGGCTACTCACATGCCGCACTAAACGCCACAGCATAGCTGTCACATTTCGGCGGCATCATGTGAGTGCAGTGTACCTCCCCGGTCGTGCCGGCCCAATTCAGCTGTGATGCAACGCTACGTACGCTACATACCCTTACTGCATGGAGAGTTGAGAATGATTTTTAAATCTTTGAAGAACAAGTGGCGGATGAGCAAGCGAGATGCGAGAGACGTGTAACCAGACACCCAGAGAGAAGATGGTCTCCAGGTAACCGGCGAACCGGCGACCGGAGACAAATCAGGCGCTGGACTCAACGAAAATTTCTTCAAACTTCATCAGAATCTGTTCAGTGGTTTTTGTATGAGTGAAAAAAAACATATCAAACTTGCGCATGATTAATATTAGCAGGAGGTAGATCCATGTGACATGAGCGGGGAATATTTGCGCACATGAGACCGCAGTTAAATGGCATCTCTGCGGTCACGTTTCGTGCGGTTTGTGGGTAGCCGGTGGCCCATTGGAAGGGAGGAGGAAAAAAGGGCAACACTTCTGCATATCATGCGATCTTTATGGACGCCACGAACTTGACCCGTGAACGCTATGAATAGATGATGTCGTAGTTATCTGTTCAAAGTGTTCACGATTCAAGTCTCGTCGTGGCGGCGGGGCTCAGTAGCCTGGGGTGAATCCAGACACCTCGGGCGAAGCCAATTGAACCGAGGGGGCTAAAGATTAAAAGGATGTGGCACTTTTGCGCACGGGGCAAGGAGCGAGGATGGGAACCTCACCACATTGCACTGTCCCAAAGTTGGTGGGGTTGTCCTGTGGTGCGGCACAACCCCCTCTGTGGAGGTGGTTGTTGTTCCGGAGCATCTCAGCAAAGGCGGCACTAATGGCAGCCGCGGTGGCTTTTGTGGGTATTCGACACTATGATGTGCTGCAAGCCCCGCACACCACTGGATCCCACCCAGGGCTAGTGAAGACACGACAGTGAACACACTTTCGTCTCCGCGTCAAAAAAAATGATATATTAATAACTGATACACGATATAAAAAATAGCAGGGAAAGATTATAACTGTGTAGTCGAAAATATACGTGGCCTATATTATTAGAGCGTGAAGACGGAAATCAGATTATATTTAAAAGCAAGAGTTATTTTATTTTACTTAAGTCGGTTGGGCGGCGCACATTCTTGAAATATCTCACGGAAAGTGATTTTATATTATTCTAATGTCAAGCTTACGCGGAACTATGAAATAATATTAAACTATTTTCAGTAACAGCTCTGTGTAAGTTTAATGATTTGTTTTTAACCATTGCCAGTGGAAACAAAAACTGTAAAGCGTTTTGTTAATCTCTTTATGATAGAAGCCGCCGTACGGGAGGCGATAAAGTTAGAGCAAGCGTTTTGTACTTTCTCTCGTGTGTTGAATTTTTTTACTATCAAAAGTCACTTTTTTTTTATAGAATAGGGGGGCAAAGGAGTAATCGCAGCCTTTTGCGACTACCGACGCCCATGAACATCCACATAATTACTATGCCGATGCGTTGCCGTCCTTCTCCCCCAATGGGCCACCGGCTACTCACAAACCGCACGAAACGCGACACTGAAGATGCGGTATTATGTGAGCAAGATGTACCACCTCCCACGTCGTGCCGGCCCAATTTCGTTGCATTGGAGGATGCATGCACTGTGCATGGCACTACCCCCTCTTATGCAGCACCTCTTACTAAAACTGTCACGATTTACCCAAATATAAAGTAAGTGCGACTGTCGCACAAGAAAGAATATACAATTATTATTTTTTTGTAACAAAATGTTATTATTTTTTGTAACAAAATCCGTGTATTGCCACACTGGAAAAAAGAGGACCAAGAGCCAGTCGGACACGCCTACCATGACACACTACTGCGGAGCACCAAACCAAAAAAAACCGCACGCTCTTCAACTACACCAATTTTGTTCAAACCAATTTTTGTTTGCAGTTTTTATTGAATTATATTCTTTCTTTTTTACAATTTTCCTCTATGCACATACTTTAAAATTTACAGTGGGGGGAGAGGCACTATTTACTAAGCAAATATTTCGCAAACTATTAGCACAAACAAAAGAACTTTCTCAAAAAAGTCCACTCCATTTAAAAAGCCCTATCCAACGACATTCCATACAGCTACGCTCTCTCCAAATATTATTTTTAACCCTCAGTTCCATATATACACGCAGTTTTCACCACACCCAGCGGCGCCGTCGTTCGCAGAGCATCACGAGCAGGTGGAGTGCCGCATTCGAGAGCTCCTTCAGAGCCCGACCCCGCCACTCAGCGGGAAGGATTTCATTTCCCCCTCTGAGCTGCGGAAAGTCGCACTTCGCCTCTCGAGGCGCAAAGCTCCAGGCCCCGATGACATCCCCCCCCACAGCGCTGGTGATGATGCCTAGGCGAGCAGCCGTGGCTCTCCCCAGACCAGATCGCAAATGGCATTCTCCGGACGGCCCACTTTCCGGAGACCTGGAAAGAGGGGAGGGTCATCGTTCTGCCGAAGTCGGGCCAGCCCCGAAGCCTGCCTGGAAGCTACCGGCCGATAACGCTGCTGTCCCACATCGCCAAGTTGTTCGAGAGGCTTCTGCTTCGGAGGCTGAAGCTGTTCATTCCCATAAGGGACGAGCAGTTCGGCTTCCGGAGCGGCCACTCGACCACGTTGTAACTGACGCGGGTGATCCACCACTTGTCTGTAGAGATGAACAAGGGGAGACACTCTGTCGCAGTCTTTCTCGATATG
>JAFELO010000049.1:916887-929670 GCA_017140195.1 Eumaeus atala | reverse complement strand
GTCCCCTTGCGACCCAACCCGGGTTATGAGGTTCGCCTCGATGCCCGTAACCCCCCACAGTTTCTGTGGAGATGACCAACAGTGTTCCATATATGGAGTGCATTAGTAATTTTCTATTTCAAAATCACACTACATAATTTTGTAGTGCCAGCATCTCTCAAAATCAACCTACTTCTCAATTGCGAACCTACAGCATCCAAAATGTCAGAGTACAAAGTCTGGGACATACAGACCGTTATAACTATAAGGGCTATAATTTATGCCATTTTTGGAATTCTGTTTTTGGCTACGGAACCCTAAAAATTGAGATTTGTCGACTCTCGGTGTGACCGCTATTATATATAAATCTTGACACGTGTAAAGTAAATGATAAGTACACGTGGTAATATTATTACTCCGTACCCTCTGCCTGCTGTCGTAAGATGTAGTATCGAGCAAGCGGGAGGTACCTCCCCGGTCTTACCGGGGGCATATGAACAATCGGACCCTTTTTACGACTACCGACGCCCATGAACATCTACATAATTACTATCCCGATGAGTTGCAGTCCTACCAATGGGCCACTGGCTACCCACAAACCGCACGAAACGCGACACTGACGATGTCACTTTAAGGCGGTATTATGTGAGCGAGAGTGTTACGTGACAGTGTCACCTTTCACCCAGATACCTAACTACCTAACCTAATTAATTAATAAATAGTATTTAGTAATTGAGTACCGCGCTGTAAGGCGCAGCGTAAGGGCGCTCGTGCAGGCCCAATTCTGTTATGAAATGCAGACATATTACCATCGTACCCTCGAGACTAGACTCGTGAGCGAGAGGTACCTCCCAGGTCGTGCAATGAAGCATGTCACTACTTACGGAGCTGCCGTCTGTGCGGTGCCACATCTGTGTGGTGAAGTGAGGTTTACTTACATCCGCGAAGTTGAGGCGGTTGGCGTTCTTGCGGAACTCCGTCATGGCATAGCGCTCCTTCATCTTGCGAACGCGCTTGCCGCCGCGCTTTTTGCGGCTCTGTTCAATCGGCTTCGGCAACGGCTTCACGAACTTCACGGGAGGCGGCTCCTGAATTAGAACGTTGGCATCATTGTCCAAAATTATCAACTTCTCTTCAAGATCATGCGCAACACCTAGCCATTAGCATTTTTTTTTTGAAGTGAAAACTTGGGTAAGCGCGTTGATCACATTTTGGATGAACTAAAATCATGGAAGTCGCGTGATTGTCACGCGTTGCGCGTCTCGTGCGATGACACGCGTTGCGCGTCTCATGTGATGACACGCGTTGCGCGTCTCGTGTGATGACACGCGTAGCGTGCTTTTCGACGCGTCACGTTTTCGTCATGTCACCTGAAAATTTGTAAGCGCGTTGAGCACTTTTGGGTGAAGAAAAATCATGGAACTCACGTCACCGCCACGCGTGACGCGTGACTAATAGCATTCGGTACGTATACAGTTTTATCGTGTGTGTTATTAGAGATGTGAAATGGTCAGGTCGGTAGTTGTTAAAAAGCTACGATGTTTGCCCCTTATACTATAAGATGGTCATACCTGCAGCTTGTCGAGTTTCTTCTCGATGCCCTCGCGCAGCTGGCGGCCGATGTGTCCGTCGCTGCTCTCGTGGCACGCGTCCACCCTCGCGGCGAGCGTTAGCTTCGTCGAGACTAGTTTAGCGGCTTTGTATCTTAGCTCCTACAAGCAATCATAATATGCAGGCTGGAATCAAGTGTGATTTTTTTTTAAACCATAATTCGTGCTCGTGACAAATATGACAACTGTAAGGCGAGCGTGAGCGCAATAAGTCAAAAATAACTTTGTGTCAGCTCCGACAGGCAGATAGCGCTTACTCCCTAAGAACGACCATGATTTCAATGATACTTCTTTAAATGACCATAGCACCGTGAAATGATGTCTAGTGATGCATGGTATGTGACTAGGTGATAGCCCATTGGGGGATGGGATAGAAGAGGGCAAAACATATACGTGATAATAACGCCCCAATAGGCGTCAGTAGGCACCAATTTGGTTGTTTTTCTACACCAGCTTTGAATCAATATTTTAACACAACCACATTACTTGTATATTTCATTATGATATTCACTGAACATAGTCTCACGGTAATGATAAGCCCTAAAAGGATCCATGACGGCATGCAACATGCAAAAACCAGATTAAACCCTGGCTGATTCTGAGATTGGATAGTATCAACAGACTGGATCAACATATCTGTATAATTGTTAGTAAAATAAAACAATTCAAATCTCGTTGTAATGACACTATGCTAAGTTGTTATGGCTTCATACATAGACTCATTAAGTTATTAGTTTGATAGCTCCATGTAGGATTCTCTCCCTGACCTGAGATTTGGTGAGAGTAGTCTCGACCTTCCGCCCTAAAATGCGTCACTTAATTACTGAATGACCCCACACTTACAGGTGTGGCATCTTGAACTATTTGTGAGAAGTAAATGAATCCAGTGTGTGGCAGGGAGGCTGCTTGAGAGAACCCTGATAATGTTTTCTTCTGTTGACCAAGAGGCAATACATTGCATGCTGGCATTTTCGACAACTTTGACAGACCTCCAGCAATACCCAAAATTTTGGCAGCTGTTGAAGCACCTAAAAATGATCCAAGACATATATAAATATTTTTTATAGATTAGGGGGCCAATGAGCATTCGGAGCGTTTTTACGACTACCGACGCCCATGAACATCCACATAATTATTATGCCGATGTGATTACAACCGAGAATATAAATCATTGCAAATTTCAAATAGGGTTGCTAAGTTTCTCATATTGCGCCAACCAGATCTTTGTCAAAAAGTGGACAACCAATAGTGTACAATCGCTAATTGGCAGTGATGACAGATGTATAATTAGATATTTGTACTATGATATATAATTGGAAGTACATTTCCTAATGTGTATTACTAGCTGTGCCCCAACATCGTAAAATCTATCCAAAGCGAACATTTTTTTTGGCAGCCTCTGGGTGAAAGAACAACAAACATACATACAAACTTTTATATATAACATGTACTAGGACTGGTCCTGTACTGCTGTATAATACATTTAGTAACAATATTAATATGAGAATTGAGACCATTGAAATTAGGCAAAAAGTTTGTTGATTTTTGCAATGGTTTGTGATTCCTAATGGGATCAACTTACCTACAATGGCGGTTATATTTGGTGCAATAAATGTCATCCGACTTTCAACATATTCATAGATCTTCGATTTAAAGTTATTCAATTCCCCAGCCATATCACAGGCTTCATAGATTTCACTCAGTTCATTATCCGACAACTTTTTTCTGGAAAAATAAAGAGTGTTATAATATTTTTAATTCCGTAGTTACTTGTAGTTAGCTACACAGACAAGAGCATCAGTCTTAAATTTAGTAAATGTGTAGTTGTTTTTATAATATAGGGTGGGGGGGCCAAATGAGAATTTGGAGCCCTTCAAAGTCCATGGGATCTATAAAAATCAACTTAAAATCTTACCCTTGAGTGGTTGAAGCAGTCACGGAGACTATCATAATGGTTGCTTGTGTTAAAAAGCTCTGCAATATTTCATTATTTTTGGCCTTGTCTAAATCATTTCCCAGCTCCTTCACTGTACGTATATATTCGAGTGGCGTGACTATGAGTGACTCAAGTTCAGGAAACCTCTTTTGGTATTTGTCGCGGACAAATCTGTGGATTATAGCTGAAAAATAATTTCATTACATTATTATTAATGCCACCACAGGTGCAGTTACGTTAGGCTAATTGTAAATTTAGGACGCAATAGCTGCAGTGGCATTAATATGTAAGTACACATGAGACTTGTGGAACAACTTATATTCATTTGTTTGTCTGTTACCTGAATCGTAGGTATGTTATTAATTATGGCTAGGACTTAGCAAGGACTAGTGAGGTATGTATACCCCTAAAAGAAATGTTTGTAGTATATTTACCAATTTCTCCATCAATCTCAACTGCAATATTATTAGCTTCTACTATTAATTGGTACTCGGGGTCGGATTCCATTAGCCCCATTACTTCCATTTTTTTACGATTATTGCCATAATTAAGTTCAATATCTTTAATGACCTATGGACAAAAAATGTTTTAAAAGTGTATGTTACTGTAAATATAAAGAATGATGAATTATGAGTACCATCATCATTATTTGTAGCATTTTTTAACTCACGGGACAGGCAAGCAGTCAGATAAATTTAGTGACTACAACCACCCAATAACATCATCAGTAATGGTTGTGCAGATAAATATTCCCCCCCCCCCCCAGAGCCTCCGTCGCCGCATTGGGCCCCGGGCTATAAATATATGTTACTTTATTAACTTAATTATGTAGTTTCATATAAGTGAACACTACTTATATAACATAACTTACCTGTCCTCCATCCCGATACGGCTGCTATACAGTATGACACTTCCTCTGACTGAATAAACATAATTATTTTCGTCACTTGTATTAATTCAAAATCCTTACCCTAACAAATCTTTCTGAATCCCTCAATTTTGCTAGTTCTCGTATAGACACGTTTTTAATGTCGTCTTCCTTTGGTATAACTGGAAATGGTACCGCAAAATCTAGAGAATCGCTATTAGCAGTTTTATTTTCTATGATAGCTTCAAGTTCTGTATCATCGTTCTCTTCTAAATCAGCTAACAATTCGTCAGCTAAAGACATGTTTTTTTATTGGATAAATTACTAATTGGTACTTTCTTAATCAATGTTAAGCAGAACTTATTTATTTTTTTTAGTAACGCTTTGCAATTAACAAATTGTAAGATTTACGAACTAGTATTTAAAATCAGTAGTATGTAGTTTCTTCTTCTTCTTCTTCTCTTTTGTTAGAAATGGCAATCGGCCGTCACAGGTTAACAGCCATTGCTGCCAATGTCCAAGTTGACAAGAGCACTGATTTTCAAGAATGATCGGATTCAAATTTATGCCAAAGTGATGAGATTATAATATCTTGTTTGAATGTAGATAATCTAAAAAGGACAAACGAAAACGTTACAGGACATACACAAACATAGTATGCAGTTTACTTCTTCTTTTTATTTTGAGTATTGAGTTTTGACATAATGTGACAGTAATATCTGTGGGTGTTTCCCAATTATGAACGTGTATCCATAGTATGTGTATTATACATAGATAGAGATACCATACCATACCATAGGGACACCAGTCTAAAACGCGGCCGTCTAAGTCCAAAGAGACAGCAAATTTGACTTACTCTCTCCCTCTCTCTTTTTTCATTACTTTTTGCTCTATTGACCAGTCCTCGTCATATAAATAAATACCCATGGCATTCATTCTACATCTACATTATCTTTATGTGTACATGCGGGAGTTATCCTGCTAGGTATCTCTTTTGCTGCTTCGAATATTGTATCTTTTATCTCTAGTCTATCCTTCACCTAGGGACTAGTCACCTGGTCTCGAAGATGCTAATTTCACATGAGAGCTACCTGCTTATCAGTCACTGTTTGTTTTGTGGTGGGCCTTTACAAGCACATTTAGATAGATAATGCATATAGTACACCTATAATGTAAATACGCAATGTTCTAGTGCAGTAAATAAACTAGTGTGCATTATCTTGTAAGTGTGTATTTGGAAGAACTCAAAACATTTTTCTAAATGTGCTTGTAAAGTGTAAATGGATGTAAAATAAAAAATATCAACATATTCCTGAATATTGTTTTTTTTTTCTTTAGCTCCAAATAGTAGGCGTTTACGAATAATATGTTTGTATATTTTTTTTCGTATGTGTATTGTTTATGTAACCGGACCCTTATGCTTCCTGTAACCTAAATGGAGAACCATCTATCTCTCTTATCTACTGCTTTGTCGAAATCTGTTACTCTGTTAAAAATATAAAAAACTAAAACCATGCTTTTATTGCACATCATAATATATTATAATGTGCAATAAAAGCATTATAATTATAAGGACTATGTGCGCGCTTCCAATAATAACCTGACACGCAATTGATTCTCTGTAATTATAATCAATAAATTGCAACTACTATTTTTTTTTACTTTCTAGTTAGGTGTGCTCTAAAAGTGTGTTTGATAGTGCCGAAAAGTACAAGCGGTGTGCTTGAGCTAGAAACTAAAAACGTAGGTCATTGTATTGTCATCGATACTTGATAAATATACAAAGTTTAAGATGAATAAGATCGTTTAAAAGTCACAGACAAATTGTGGAATAAAATTAATTTATTATATTATATTTTAGTATATTTATTAATCTTTGTATTGTAATCTTAATGAATTAATTAAAAATGTTAAAATTAGAAATTACGGAATGGATTAAATAGTTGTAATCTTCACAAAACAAATGTGGTCACAAAAAAAAATCACTCGTGGCTATAATCAAGACTAAAACCATAGCTGTTCCTTTTGTTAAAAAAAAAACAATTTATAGGAAACACAAACGCACGCACGCACGCACGCACGCACGCTCGCACGCACGCACGCACACACACACACACACACACACACACACACACACACACACACACACATTCACACTCACACACATACATCAACTTTATTTAACTGCTTGCTTACAAATTTAAATCTACGTGAAACATGTTGATTAAGGTGTCAACATCGTGTCAACGGCAAATAAATAACTATGTAACGAACATCGAAATAAGTAAGTGGTAATCAGTCGGACTGTTAGGGCTGGACAAGTGCCGCCAATCAGTAGTAGGTCCCTCCGAAAAAAAAAGAAAAAAAATCCAAATAAGTAAATTTTGTGTTAAGCAATCATCAATCTTTGCTGCGTGTAATATCGTAATCGATTTTCAAATAGTTTTTATAAATGCATTAGATGATTTGATCGTACATCTCGGCAGAGGGGACGCGCTAGCCAGGTTTATCCTGTATTAAATGATCTAAGAAACAAACCTTAATTTTGCCACATTAAGTGAAATGTGTTAAAAGGACGGTTTGTCAAATTGAAGATAAAATATTTAGTCTGTGGCGGTTGCCGATTTGCCATCTTGAATCTCTGCTGAGTGGAGAAGTTTGCAAAGTAAATTTAATAATTATATTATCCTGAATTGTTATTACGCTATGCTTATTTATTTATAATTATCTGTATTATATATTTGTTTCTAGTTGTATAGGGCAGCAACATAAATTCTAAATGGCGCTAAACCCACAGTACGATGCTATCGGCAGAAATTTTGTTCAGCAATACTACATACGTTTCGATGATCCGACGCAAAGAGCCACTTTGGCTAATATGTACAATGTAAGTAATAACGTTTTTAAACTTTGTCACATATTCTCTCTAGCACGATAAGGGAACAACGATTGTAAAGGTTATCTTCGCGCGTAAGCCGTCATGTCATAACATTTGCTTCATTTGGGTAATTGAAATAATTTCTTAATCTACTTGGAAGTGCAGGTTTATTGTGAGTTAGACATCATAATCGATCAAACTACGAGACTGCAACATACACGTTTTTGTTAAAATAATATATTTTAAAACATTTTAGGAATCCTCATTTATGACTTTCGAGGGAGTCCAAATTCAAGGTGCTCCAAAAATTATGGAAAAAGTAAATGTAAGTATTCATTGTTATGATAGTGTTGTTTTTAATGAATACAAGTTTTTATAGTTTCAAATTTTTGTATATCTAATTGTTATCTCATTGAACAGGCAAAAATAACTATAGGGTATGTTTTAAGTAACCAACAAAGCATGAATAAAGTAGTGTAATATAATTTTATAAAGATAAGAAACTGTTAGATTTCAAGTCGGATTCATGTCAGTCGCATATTATAAATTTGGAAATTTGGTTCTTTGTGAAAGTTTCTTCAGTGATATGATTTAAATTGCTTCAGTATTTGTAGATAGACAGTGGATTCCTAATGGTATGGTTTTTACCCTATGGCTACAGAGCACCAAAAAGAAGGTGGAAAGCAAATATTACAATTGTAAAATCTCAATTTTATGGCAGTGATAATTCTTGTACATACAAGTGAATGTTTGATGCAGTGATGCTCTGATGAGAAGTTTTTTTCTTTGCCCTAGAGTATATCTGATGATATCAGGGTCACCTACCTATTCAAGATTTAACAAGGATGCCACAAAGCCAGACATCTGTAACCCAGAAGAGAAACCAAGCCAAATGCTAGATTAGGTGCTCATACTGTTTTTTCCTTTACTGTACTAAAAAAGGGCACTTAGATAACATACTTAAGTTAGGAAAATTCAATGGCAATTGTATTTGGCAGGGTTTAAACCTGTACCTGGACAGACTGGCACTCACTATGATAATTTACTAAGCTTGTGCACTATTTTGCATTGATCTTTTTATATCCCATTTTATTCAATAAATTGAGGAAACTTAAGCATCTCTGATATCTATAATATATGGGCTAACATGAGATATCACATTTAGAAAAATGTAATGCTCTAGTCACCTCCCACATGCTGGGAAGTAGCAATTGATATATAATTATTTCCACCCTCTTTATTTAGAGAGTATTGGTAATTATACATAGAGATGGACACCATATAGTAGACCACCATTGAGCTCATTTGATCTGACCATCATATTTTTCCATTTCAGAGCCTTACGTTCCAAAAGATATGTAGATTAATAACATCTGTTGATTCACAACCAATGTTCGATGGAGGAGTTCTAATAAATGTCCTTGGTAGATTGCAGGTTGGTTTAAATATTGTATTTAAATAATTTCGTTGTTAATGGTGATTGGTCATGTGGTAGTCTGATAACAGGTTAACAGGAGGAACCAGGAAAAATTATATTTGTCAGACTAGGGTGCTGTAATGTACATTATACACTTTATCGAAGTCTTGCCTTCATTGTATGCTGATAGTAAAACTGTTATGATGTTAGTAACACTGATAATCATTACTTTGTCTGATCGTAACACTTATGCTGTACCCAGAATTCTTGAATATTTAAAAAAATATATTTTTCACCAAAAAAACTTTAACAATTAAAAAAACTGAAACTTTTTAAAATTAATATAGCTATTAAATACAGACAGACGAAGATCAACCACATGCATACTTCCAGACATTTGTTCTGAAGCCAATAGGGAATTCTTTCTATGTTGAACATGATTTGTTCAGGCTGGCACTTCACGATGTTTAAGAATATCTATTGAAAACATGAAGTAAGCGCAGTTTAAAGAATTTTTATTTGCTGTAAATAATATCTGTTTTGTTCCCTAGTAACACATTATATTAAGTTACGTTTCTCACTCGCATAAAATATTGCAATTCTTGCATAGGCTGGTGTGTAGTGTTCCAATTAAACAATTCTATTATCTGATTCACATGCATAACTAAAACTAAGAGTATGCACTGCTATACTAATTTGTCACCCAAATCTATATAATTGCATGTTATAAGTAGTTATGAAGACGGAAAGTATGCACATTCACACAACAGAGTTACAATTATGCTGTCTCAATTAGTATGCAGATGTGTATATCCATACATGGATATTAGTGGCAGCAGGTATTCACCATATGGCTCCAACTTTTTTTATTTGCTCCTAGTGCAGATCGGTTTTTATAACATTAGTGTTACACAATTGTTGCAAGTTACACATAATTTGTGTGATTATAACAACACAACACAACTCGTGGTCCACCCTGACTTCGCCCGTGTATAACAGGCCAGATTCCTACCTCAACTAATGATACACTAAAACCTTCCTTGTGGAATCTATATGTGCATTGGTGTATACCACGAAAATCTGTTAGTATTTTGAGAAAATATTAATCAATTGTTCCCATTCAAAATGTAGTGATTACCATAAATGATAGAACCATTCTATTTTGAATACAATCTTTATGTAGGTACTTAATTAAAAACCAATTTTCTTTTCATTATGTGTGTATGGTAATCATGGCACGGCACGTGCGTACCGTATTATGTGTATCGTTTTACTTAATTAAAATAATATACATATTATATTAAAATATTAGCTTTCTACACATGTGTACGGAGTTCCATCAACAACCAAATCAAACAACCAGACTGAACCAACTGTAGCAAATTTCAGAATCTTCTATTTATGTAATTCTTTATAAAGGGATGGGAATTATTATTTCTTTGCATAGTATAGATTTTAAATTTGGTACTATTTTTACCACATTTATGTTGCTTTAGTCCAACATTGAAATTCAATTGCCATCAAATCTAGTGGGATGTAAATGTTCAATGGATGGACAATGAGTTTTATGTACATACACATGAGATAAGGGTTTTCTTTTGAGTTCTATTACATGTAAAACACATTGTTTAAGATCAATATGGTCAAGACAATAAAATTAACACTGGGCTTATGTTAATGCTAATAGTTCTTCAAAATATAGTCCATTGAATGTTTTGTCACTTCTTGACAGAAATTCATGTCAACACTTGAATGAATAAATATAATTTTTCCATAATTATGACCGGTCAACCCGACTTATCATCATCAGGTAAGGTGTGATGATGATAAATCGAAACCGGCCGTAAATGTAAATTGAAACATAAATAATTGTTGAAAATTTATTTATTTATTTATTCAAGTGTTAGCTTTTTAAAAGCTTATAACTACATATTGATAATTGGAAATGCAGCAACATAAAATCGCTTCTTCTTCTTCTCTTTTGTTAGAAATGGCGATCGGCCATCATAGGTTAACAGCCATTTCTGCCAATGTCCAAGTTGACAAGAGCACTGATAAAATCGCTTCTTCATGGTTTTATGCATGCTGTTGATCGTTTTTACTAAAATACATTTAACTGACATTACAGTGCTAACAAATATATTACCAATGTTAAATATGGTATATATTTTAGAACTTACCTCATGAACTTTGTGACTTTAAAAACTATTGATAATGGATGTCTATGTATACAATTATAATTCTCCTACTTAAAATAGTATTAAATAATAATACAGTTTTTTTTACTGTCTGTATGTATATTCAAAGTTTTGTTGACAAAACAAAAAAAAAACAACTGTCAGTTTTTCTTTGTTGTTAACTTGCTTGTACAGTTTTCAGACAACAGGGTATAAACTAAAATCTTTGTATCTCAATGTGTAAGAGCTATCAAATAGTAAAAAAATATTTTTTTTTTTACAGTGTGACGAGGATCCTCCACATCCATATATGCAAACATTTGTTTTGAAACCGCTCGGTGATTCTTTCTTCGTTCAGCATGATATCTTCCGTCTTGGGATTCATGATTCCGTTTAATTTCCTTCACATGTGAACATCTGACTATTGGATATGTTAAACGCGTCTTGTTTTAGTTATCTAGGTGTAAGAAGCTCATGAACAATGCCTTGAACGATAAACCTTGTTAATCCTTAATAGCAACTCGTTCAGCTTTATTAATTTAAAAATAAATTTACTAAGGCTTTAGATAATTAAAAGTGAACCTTCTTCAGTTATGTATACATTTTATAATAAATACATTATAATTTTTTATTAACACTTTTTTTATTTTCAATCGGAAAATGTTTTACATATTTTAAATATATAAAGGAGAGAATAAGGGACTCTTTTAATCAGTTACTAAGGCACCTCATATACGATTCACTTTGCTTGACAAACACATCTTCAAACAAGATTATACAAGTAGAACATTCTGTAGTTGGTTTGACAATCACACCAAACGGTCGTGCAAGATCAATCTGATACACGAAGTTTGACAAGCAAAGTTGAATTGTGAACCGGGTATCTTACACAATTTGTAGTCTGTAAGTATTCATAGTACAATGAATACAGAGGAATCTCGCTCACATAATACTGACGTGATGTATTGGCTTTTACACTTTCGTGTTTCGAGCGGTTCCTGTAGCTTTTTGCCTGGGATGAAGGGAAAGAAAACAACATATATATGCTAAGACAATCATGTATTAAGTAATAAATAGTCAAAAATCAACAAAAGAACCATTCCAAACAGGTACATATCCAATCTTCTCAATTTAACGTCTCACTCATACGACGCTACTGACACTCGGGAAGCCGCACGCAACTCCCGCCGACTTGCCCAGGTAAATGACTAGGTTGCACATGGTCCGTCACTGGATGTCCCCGGTACGGAGGCTCGCGTGAATAACCCCCGGGTTTCATGTAAATCCCCTCAGCCGTGCCCAGGCGACGAATGCGTTACGACAACGCCCGTTCTCACTCATCGTTTTGAGCAATCTTTCAGGTCAAAAGGTTTCATAGGTCACCTGACCTTTAGTCGTGACCTGTCCCCCTAATTTGCCAAGGTGGCACATCTATCGCCCGGACTCACGACTTTACACAGAAGCAGTTTAACAAATCATAAAATTGGAGACTATTCAAATATCTCTACAGAGTATTACTACCATTGCTTATCCGAAGCGTTTAAATAATATATTCTTACAATTATTATGAATACACCCAGAGCCGAACTCCAGAGACAACTAAATAATATGAGTGAAACCTAGTTAGCATCAGCGATTGGAATCTCGATGCAACGAAAATATGTCATGACGTAGAGACTGAGAGAACATGCCTATTCGTCTCCTTCTCTCGTGTGTTCCTTTTCTGAAGTGATTAGCGCGTTCAAACTAACAAAAAACAGAGTCTTCAGCTTTATATTATTATATAAAATAATGTAGTCTGTACTTTAAAATGAAAATGCATATATTGGTAGTTTGAACGCTCTAATCTCAGAAACTACTGGCCCCGAAGTGAAACATTCTTTTTACGCGGGTGAAACTGCGGGGTGGTGTTAGGGCT